>KL281753.1:0-43922 GCA_000699545.1 Podiceps cristatus
TTTTCTCTTTTCTCTTTTCTCTTTTCTCTTTCCTTTTATTTTTTGTTTCTTTTTTCTCTTTTCTCTTTCCTTTTTTCTTTTTTCTAAGAGAAGTGTTTCTTTCAACATAGTTTCTTTAAAAGGCATGTGACCAAAAGAAAATCTATTTGCAGTGAGTGCATTTGAATGAAGAGATCTCAGTGACTTTTTTTCTTATTGTTGTTGCTTTTATTTTTTTAGATGAAATCTTACTGTTAGCAAAAGCTGACAAAGAAACTTTATTCTCCAGAGAAACGCAGAAGGAATTGTGGTAGCAGTTAGTTGAATGCACTCTGTTTGGAATGGGTTTGGATGGGTTGTGCTTATCACTTTCAGAAGTAGGTATTCAAAGCTCAGCTCTTTTTAAGCAACACAGTTACCCTCTAAAGCTTAAGTACAACTTGCTTGGAAGCATAGGAATTAGAGTACAAAGCCTGTGCCAAGTCTTCAGCTTGCAGTGTAGACATAGCTTTAATTTATTGACACAGAAATCAAATACCATTTCACTGGAGGGGTAAAGAGAAAAGTGTAACTACTCTTAAATAAGACATCTAATGCTTAAAAATCTGAAAAAATAAGGGAAAAAGCCTTACTCAGAAAGATAAGTCTTCTTCAGACAGCACTTCATACGTGATGGAAGTAAAGGTCTTGGACCTCCTACAAGGAGAAGCTTACCCCTGTAATTAGAAGACAAATACTCATCCCCCTTAATTCTGGCATTTTAGAAAGATAACACTGAACACTTACACTCTAGCCCAAATGTAAATCTCTACAGATAGTATACAGTCCAGTCACTTTGGAGAGGTTTCGTTGAAGGGAAATGCTATAGATAGAGGAGCGAGGTCTGATAATTTTTTAGTCCAAAAGGCAAATAGAACTTCCTGTGATGTGATGCATGCAGATCAGTATATTCTTCATTGTTTCCCTGTTTCAATAGGAGGCAAGTAGTATCTTTAGAAAGATACCAATTCTAGTTGTATTATTCCCACACTATCTTTAATAAGTTAAATTACTCTCACTATCTAAAATCGATACCTCATTTCTTATCTGAATGTGTCTCCAAGTATTGGTCTTGTTATGTCTTTTTATGGTAAAATAAAGTGCTGTTTGCTATCAGAAATCCTTACACATGTAGACACTTCAAAACTGTAACCAAGAAACTTTTTCTGAATTTCTTCTTGGCTAATCCAAAGAGAGTGAGCTTCTTTAGTTTATCACAACAAAGCATACTTTCCAGATCCTAGATTCATTCTTGTTGTCTTTTCAGAAGTATTTCCAATTTATTTTTACATCTAAAGAAAGATTTTCTTAGAGCATTCTGCTGCAATGGGGCTGTCTACTGTTCCCTTGGCTATAAAGTGCAAAGCTCCTTTTCAAGCACTTACATTCCTGCATATGAGAGATACTATAAAATGCTTACCTCAGAGTGTCATTAAGTTTTGTGTGCATTTGTGCTGCTGAATAGTAGGTTTTAGTCTCTCTAATTATCCTTGGAGCATATTCACTAATTAAATTTTCATCAATGTGGATTTATTAAGTTGAAAGTCACAGAGAATGAAATGACAAAGGTATAGTAACGTACTAGAGCAATACGTAGCCTAACATATATGCTGTGGGGTAGCTGATTATAGTCAGTAAATCAATTCTCCCATTTATTTTAGCTTCTGAATTGGCTAGATGCATTAATTATAGATAGTTTATTTTGACATAAGAACTGATGTGAAGACTCATTATTCATTTTATGTAAAAACAGGATAAGACAGAAGTTGAGAAAGGAATAATCAGTGTTTTACTGTCATGGTGACTGACTCAAAAAGACCATCTGGCAACATTTTCCTTAATGTTATCAATCAGACATTTGAAGATGGATTTTCTAAACTTGACCTCCCAGTTACAGGCACAAAATATGCACACAAAACCACCCCTGCATGCTAGAAGATAATTGCGCTCACAGCACACATACTTAAGTATGCAAAATGACATAAAAATAAAACTAAATGCAGTATAAGGAAAGGACTGAGCTAGAACAAGAAAGGAATAAAAAACTGCGAGGTTGGATGGACAGTATGCAATTCTTAATAATAATCTTAATTTACTTAATAATAATTAGTTTTCAGGTTACTGCCTCATTCTGAAAAGATTGATGTTGATATTTTTCATATGTGCCATAATTTTCTCCATTTTTATTTATTTATTCTCAAGTTTATTTTCTTCTTCAGAATTCAAGATAGGTTTTACAGAATTTCTTATTTTCCTGATCAGAACACTCCCTACCTAATAGGTCTCATAAAAGTAGCTTTACATTCCTCCATGTACTTAAACATTATATCCAACTCTTCAATACAAGCTTTCTGAGATAAGGAAGAGGCATTTCTTATCTACAGGTGCCTAGTGCCAGAAGTAGTTTAGGAGCTCTTCCTGACACAGAGCATGTAACAGTAAAGCCAATTAATCTTTTAAATGCATTGGAAAAGTGATGCTAAAGAATGAGAAGTGTTCAAAGTAAAGGAACTGAAGTCAAAGAAGTCACTTTTTTTTTTTTTTTTCTTTTTTTTTTTTTTCCCCCCAGGACTGAGGCTGACACCAATAATTGCTTTCACCATTCAGTCAGGGGTCAGGAGGATAGAGGCTATTCTTCTTGAAAGACTAGTATGAGATCAGAAGCCACTCTATCAGTGTGTGTAGAACTTCTAGCCACAGCGCTCTAGGCCCTGGGGGGCAAACCATTTGAACCATTGCTACTCTCACTTCTGTCGTACCAGAGGACCAGAACACTCGATGTCCAGAAAGATGCTCTGAGTTTATTAAAGGTAAGCATTTGCAAAAAAAAAAAAACCCTTATACTCAATATTTCCTTTCCATTTTATTTATTTATTTTTTAAAATTTTTCATGTGAAAATTTGCTTCTTCATTTCTACCCTATTGCCCTCTCTTCCAGTTTTTCAAAACAAGTGAGTTCCTGTGACAAGGCCTGCTGAAAGACATTTTTCATTGGCATCTGAACTCTGTGAAGATTAATTTTTACTGAAATGTTCTTTGGTCAAGATCTTGCCTGCAGGGACCTTTCCAGAATGCATGCTGTAGTTAAGGAGACATTCTCCATGCTGCCTTCACAGAGAGAGAAAGCTGGCCATTAGATTCTGTCCTCCCCTTGCATCCTTCCCATCCCACCCACATACTCTTTCAGAGCTTTTCCTCAGTGACAGGGCAAGATAACCCAGCAGTTGACCTACATTTTGTTGGTTTTCCCCAGGGGTGATGTTCTGTGTGCTTGGCAAAAATGGGAAGACATAGATCATGGAACATATGAGCCCTGCCAGGAATGTGCAGTCAGGAGAGTTTCTTCCAGCTAAAACACAGTAAAATTTAACATACAACAAAATGGATACATTCATCTTCAAATACTGTTTACCAGAGAGTCTAAAATCTCCCGCACCTAATCCAGTGCATGTCCTACATTGAATCATAGGTTAAATCTACTAATCCCTTCATTACGTATTTGTATATTGAAGGCTCCAATCAGTCTTGCCTCTGTTTGTTAAAATAATAATGTGTTGGCTGCCTAATAAACTGGGGATAGCTATGTTTAGATAGCAATTTTACATAAGTAAGCATTTTTCCTTTTGTAATCCACCAAATTCAGTGTATAACCTAATCATATGGCAGATCTTACATAGTTCATAGAATTTTCGAGCTTGCAACCTAAAAGTAGGTTCTTCAAATACAAGTTTAAGACATCTAAAAATACCGCCTGCTTTTAGAACCACCAAGCTATTAACTGCTATATAGTACAATTTACAGGTGATTGATATCTTTGCTTATACTTTTGTTAAAAAAATACACATCTGTAGGCACCTTGTTGAGTGCATCCATAACAAGTGACTACAGCCTCAACACTTGGAAGACTCCTTTTTATCATAGAGGGATTCCAGTCTCCAGCAGCTTTGTCTCCTGTTGATATTTAACAATTAACAGAGTTTATTGGTATTCTGTAAACAATATAATGGGATGCCAGTTTGTACCCACTATTAACGCTGGGCCTGCTTTCAGATACCTATCGATGTAAAGAGGGAATCATGCCAGCTAGAATTTTTCTATCTGACAGATTTCAGTCCTCTCTTTTGATTTTATCTATTTTTTTTTTCTGAAAAGCCTTTAGAAAATGCTTGCTCTGAGATTATTGAAAAGGTTGCTCTTTGTGTGCTGGAATTTTGATAGTGACAATAAAAACATACATGCACATGCAAAAAATCATTGAAGGAGAAAAAAAAAAAAAAGCAAAAGCTTGAGAATGGTCCTTGAGGTTTCAAGCCCCCCAAATTTTTTGTTGTTGTTGTTTTAATCTTATTCCATTCCTAGTATTGTATCCCTTGCATAGTGTTAAAGTAATAGAACAAGAAAACTTGCTGCTCTTAACTTCAGGAAAATGACGTGTTTTACAGGTTCTTTATCTGAATTAAGTTCATATGTTTCTGTAAATGTTGAGGTGGTAATAACTTCAGCTTGGACTTGGCATGTCATCCATCTTTTCCCCCCTCCCTTTTTGGAACTTGACTTCATTAAGGATAAGTTTTCCATGCACTAATACATAACACAACACACAAAATCACCAGGGTAACTGAAAGGGAGAGATAACAGAAGGAAATATTGGTGTTAAACAGCCTTTGAAATGAGTGTGCAAACTCAGACATCAGTAGGTTTTGGAATGCGTAACGTCTCTTGTACCCAAAAGAGGCTTAGTGTCCTCTGACCAATGAAGAGTTAGTGCTGAGTGCTAGAGCAAGGGAAATGAAATACTAACCTGCTTTAACCATCAGGAAAGAGAAAAATATGGAGCTTAAGAAAGCAGAAGAAAAAAGTAGAAGGAAGAAGTAAAGCACATCCTTTTTTGACTTTACTTAAAAAGAGAGGGTAATGACCCAGTCTGCAGTAATTTCACAGAATCACAGAATCACAGAATGGTGGAAGTTGGAAGGGACCTCTGGAGATTATCTAGTCTGATCCCCCTGGTAAGGAAGGTTCACCTAGAGCAGGTTGCACAGGACAGTGTCAAGGCATGTCTTGAATATCTCTAGAGAAGGCAACTCCAGAAGCTCTTCGGGCAGTCTGTTCCAGGGCTCTGTCACCCTCACAGTAAAGAAGTTTTTCTTCATATTCCAATGGATCTTCCTGGGTTCCAGTTTGTACCCGTTGCCTCTTGTCTTGCCATTGGGCACTGGTGAAAAGAGTTTGGCCCCATCCTTTTGACACCCACCCTTGAGATATTTATAAGCACTGATGAGGTCCCCTCTCAGCCTTCTCTCCCTCAGGCTGAACAGCCCCAGCTCCCTCAGCCTTTCCCCACAGCAGAGATGCTCCAGTCCCCTCAGCATTTTCATAGCCTCCACTGGGCTCTCTCCAGAAGTTCCTCATCTTTGTTGAACTGGGGAGCCCAGAACTGGACACAGGACTCCAGATGGGGCCTCACTAGGGCAGAGTAAAGAGGGAGGACAACCTCCCTCGACCCGCTGGCCCCACTCTTCTTAATGCACCCCAGGATGCCATTGGCCTTCCCAGCTGCAAGGGCACATGGCTGGCTCATGGTTAGTTTGTCGTTTACCAGGACGCCCAGGTCCTTCTCTGCAGAGCTGCTTTCCAGGAGGTCAACCCCTAACCTGTGCTAGTACACACAGTTATTCCTCCCCAGGTGTAGGACCCTGCACTTGACTGTGTTAAATCTCATGATGTTCCTCTCCGCCCAGCACTTCAACCTGTCCAGGTCTCACTGAATTGCAGCACAGCCTCTGGTGTATCAGCCAGTCCTCTCACTTTGATATCATCAATGAACTTGCTGAGGGAACACTCTATCCAATCATCCAGGTCATTGATGAAGAAATTGAACAAGACTTTGTACAAAAGGAAATCCACTGATGGTTTTCCTATCATAATCTTCTTTATCAGGAGATAGAAAAGCAAGATAGATAAGCAAATTCCAAAATATCACTCTAAAACCAATGTAAGGAATTCCAAAGAATGATGCAGAATGTGCCTTTCTGCCAGCTGTAACCTACAAATGCCTGGCAGCCTGCTTGAGTTGACATTTGCTGAGTAAAAGTGGTGAATAAATTAAACAATGATAACCAACAGCAAGGCAACTCCTATATAATTTATAACCATTTTACCAAGGTCAGGAGAAAATCTAAAAGAAAAATAAGTAACTATGTGCTGAACAACTAAAAATCTTATCTTGTTTACACTGTGAGTTTTTCCAGGCAGCATCTGTCTTGTATGTTGTCTCTTGTATAGTGCCAAGCAAACTGTTGGCAATTTCACAAATAACAATAAGCTGAACTAAGCTGAACTAAAGATTTTCATAGATAAGGTGTTTTGTTTACAGTAATGGTCTCTCTAACAAAGACCAGGCTGGTAATCAATAAGAAGAGAGGTTTTAATCCTTATATACCCAGTTAGTCTTGATTATGAACTACACAGCAGTTTGGCTTATATGAAAAAATGTGGGCAAATCAGTAGAATCAGTAGATCAGTATTAGTGGTTGTAACAGCACAATTTTTCTCAGGTTAGGAAATGGAATAACTGCATTTTTTAGAGAAGGATAATGTAGAGAAGAAATTATTTGTGCTTCAGGGCTTATGAGGGGGTTGTTACATTAATTTAACAACAAAACTCTCAGTCTAGGATATCTCTTTTCTATATTGGCTTGTTTTTCAACCACTAGCTTTAGTAATTACTTCTGCTACCAGTAAATGCACAATAAATTTAAACACTATATACATATAGAAATGCAGCTGCTTTTTTTTGTTTTTTGGTTTTGGGTTTTTTTTGGGGGGAGGGGGTGGTGGTGTGGTGTGGTATGAATCTGAGTGGTTTTATATTCCACATACCTGTTTTTGTCTGGAAATTCAGATATAATGCAAAAATACTGAAATGATACCTCTGGGGTTTGGGGGTTTTGTTTGTTCATTTTTGAAATTTCAAGGAATACTTTAGGAGTCATTGGGTATAATCAGTTAATTATTGGTGGAAACCAGACTGAAGGAAGAACCCTTAACTTAACAGATGCAAGTGTGATGGTGTCAGGCACCTCTAGGTACCTAGTCTCACAAGGGGACACAAACTAACGTGATCTTCCAGAATAAAACTACCTTTCCTCTTTGCCTGTCCTCTTACCAACACCCTCAACAATGAAGAAAGAAGGAAAATCCTATGACACTGTGGGACAAGGAGGCACACAGAGCCAGGGGAAAAGAGGACACTGAGAATTGCCTCAAGGAAAAGGAAAGGATGGGGGTTACCCATTAAGACAGGACCCAGGAACAGAAGGGAAAAAAAAAAAAATTACACTAAAACCTGATGATGGTATGCAGGGAAGTAGAGTAAAATAGAGAAATGGGAATACGTGCAAAGAACATGGATGTGTGGAATGGACTGCAAGGGAGGAATACAAGAAATGTATGGGACAGAGTGCGTCATGCTGATGTATAAAAAAGAGGGCTGAAGGAATAACACTCAACCAAGACATAGTAAATGGCTTGTTAAGCCTGCCTTTGTGTCTCAGAAGGCTATAACTCCCTTAAAAAACTTGCAAGGGGAACACCAGAAAAATCAACAGACCAAATAAATAGACCAATTACATTTATTATAAACAGTTTCCCTCTACTTTCACAATGAGTCACAATAACATATTAATAGGGAGATAAAATTAAGTACAAAACTGATAAACATGCTATGTATTTAAAGGAAAAAGACTTTCTAGTATTTAACCACCTTATTGAAGGAAACGGAATAGGAGTTCCCTGTGCAGCTCCCTAAGTTTTCACAGTAAAAGTCTGGCTTTATCAGCTGATACCTGTTGTCTCCTGTGGGTGTGAGTTCCTGATCTGGCAGCATGATTAGAAGGAGCCCCCCTGGTTTTATGTCTTAGGTATAAGGCTGTCTTCCTAGCATATAATCAGTTCTGAACTCTGGATCTAAACAGCTACTCAGAGCTGCTAGATTGGAGACCTTTTAAAATATTATTCTGCACAGCAGCATGCAATTTCAAGCAGCGTAGAGCCCTTGTGGTACCAAAAGTGTAAATACATGCATTTTCACTAGCAAGCTATATTTCAGCCATGCATTGGTTGCCTGTGTCTATTCATAAGGAGGAAGTGAAAAAGGGCCGTGAGATGATTTCAGATCCTATGGATATGCCAGTGGGCTGCAAAACTTTGATTTGTTGGTGAAGGATATTTGGGCAGGTTTCTTTTATTTCTTTGGGCTCTATTCTAATGTTTGCCAGCTGCTCTCAATTCTGTGATCTATGAAGCTTTGAGAAATAAATATAAGGAGTGGCTCAATTTAAATCAAATAAATTTAAGATTTGTTTTAACATTAATCTGCTACAGCAGGCATTTAGGTTGACACTAGAAGCATGACATATATGCTAAAATTTAGATGATTACCATGGGTTTCGCTACTGATGTTAGTAGAGTATTTAAAGAGGGACAGAACTGAAATACTGGAAAGAGTTTATTCATGCAGTGAGTCACACCTGAGAGACCAGAGCATAATCTTCAGATGCTTGTATTGCTACTCAAATGCTGCCCTGCTCTGAATCTCAAAACCTAATCCCAATACGTTTCTGCTCTGTCAGCCTCCTCATTTCTGCTATGGGACACACTAAAAACCACTGAGTTATTCCAACAATTTATGGAGCAACCTGATCTAGTTGAAGATGAACCTGATCATTGCATGGGGGTTGGACTCGATGACCTTTAAAGGTCCCTTCCAACCTAAACTATTCTATGATTCTGTGGTTCTTCTGATGAACTATTCTCTCATTCACCTCACCTACCAGACTCACCTGAGAGCATACATGCCTGGATCAGGCTTCATAGAAGAGCAGCTAAAGAGTGGCCAACAGTTACTGCTTTACAAATTCAAAAATTATTACCTTCACCCAGAATGTAGAAAGTTCTTATCCATCCTCTACATCAGACAGGGTTATGATTTGAGCACTGACCTCCCACATCCTAGGAGAATGGCTGTAGACTCTCAGATGACTCCAGAAACTGTTTATGGCTTTAGGACCCAGAAAATAGTGCTGGTTACTTGACTATATTTGATGGATAGAAATTACCTGCCTGCGTTTTTCTCTCTCTCTCCTCCTTTATGCCTCCTTGCCCAGTGTCTTAGACTCTGTTAAACCTATTTTTAGGCTACTTGATGTTTCTTTCATATTATGTAACTGTGGTATCTCAAAACTGCTGTGTCCCATATAAGAGAAATAATTCCTTTGAGCTTCATTGTACCTAAATCACCATTCAAGATTTAGCCCCAAATTAACAGAACTATTCAGAAACAGAATATCAATATCAGTTCCTCAGTTGTTAAAGTAGTGGGGGGACATACTGACAAAGCCACATTCATTCTGAATTTGGATGAATTTTGGTTTCACTGTGAATTGCAGGCCCAGTCTCTTACCAATGGGAGAATAAATAAGAGAGTCTATGTCAAAATAAGTGGCATCAGACTGTCTACGAGAATAAATTTAACCTAACATTAATAACCTTGGCCTACTTCTGTCTTCATAACAAATAAATTATTCTTTGTTTTACACAGCTACAGATTAAAGCAGTACATTTGGAGCCACTACAATGTCACAGCCATGATCAAAGAAGAATCAGGTTGTCAAGCACAAATATGTGACTTGGGAGACATTGATTGTATCTCTGATTCAAGCACTGACTTACACTCTAAACCTGGTCAATCCACTTATTCTACTTTCTTTTTGAAAACCAGAGAAAATCTTTGAATGACTCATTCAGCTTGTCTGAATGGAAAGAAACACTGAAACACAAATAAGATACTACTTTTGAACCACTGTACTATAGAAAATTCCAGTTCATTTCCTTGTTTTGTAATTTCTGACAACGGAAAACATTGAATTAAAGGCACTTTAAAGCTATTATGCTTGTCATGTCAATGACAATATTTTCCAGTTTCAACAGCATTGCGCAGGAACAGAAATATCCAAACATTCTGTGTTGTATTTTCCAAAGAAAATTGCAGACACTTAATTTTTAATGAGTACAAAAGGCTCAGGAGCCAAAGTTAACTGAAATATATATATATATTTGTTTTTTCTTCTTTCATGACATAATTCTCAACTGGAGGGAGGCTACTCTAGATTGAGCAATATCAGGAGCTGCACACCATAGGGTCCTGTTCCAAGCAAAAGAATACAGATCTTCAGAAACTAGTGTTTTAAATCTGTATCATCCCTCATTTGACTTTCACAGAAAATGGCTTAATTGATTTTTAAATCAGCAGGTTTACTGGTGTAGTAATCTACACAGAGCACTGATACATCATCTTATCCAATGCATGGACAAACCTGTACCTCAGGAACTAGCTTCTTAGGACTGTTTCACCACTGACAAGTATTGTAATATAGATGAAACTGTAAGCAGAAAATGCATGTATTCATTCAAAACAAAGTTTTTTAAAAGAAGTACAGGTATTTTAAAGTCAGGAGGGAGTTAATCCTGACAACGTAAATATTTAGAAAATCCAAATACCATGTAAGGAGCCTAAAATAATGCCTGGGGATTTTACGTTTCATTTGTTTGAATACTAGAGACTTGGAGGAAAATGAGGTAGAATAATGACACCCTTGAGATTACAGATGGGGATTGCTCCCCTTTGAAAAAATGCAGAACTGCATAGAAGTGGAATGGAAGGGTGTTAAACTGGAAAAGCTACAAAGGAATCATGATTCTAAGAAGCAAGCTTATCTGTGCTGACAGATCAGGAGCACTGTTTTCCAGCGAGTGACAGAAGCAGCCTGCATGAAGAACTATGCAACCAGGCAAAATCAGTTAACCATAATTTTGAATTCAATGATATACTGAGAAAAAAAAAAAAAAAAAAAAAAGCTTTAGATAAAAGTATGCAAGAATCAGATCCTCAGCTACTATAAATTTAGGCAGATCTATAGATTCAGTGAAGCTCTTCCAGCTTTCACCAGCTGAGGATGTGACCCATAATAACCAGACTAGCATCAACTGGACATATGCTTCAGAGATTGAATTTTCAGGTGGTAGAATGACAAGAGTGATAAAGTAATAAATTCATCTTTTTTCTTTGTTTTCTCTTCCCTGAAGACTCTGACTGCCATATGAGTCGAAACATTATTAAAGATCTCTAATGACCTTGCATCTCTCTGAAAGGTTCTGTGACATCATGTATATAGTAAATACACACTATGTAGTGAAATTTCCATACAATAATTTTTTAGTTGACCACTCAAGTTTTTGGGGGTTTATGGCTCATAATACTGGTCATCTTCTGATTTAATTTGAGTTATACAGGAAAACAAGAATCTGTCCTAAGACACCTGAAACATGTTTTTCAGGGAACCAGATTAGATATTGTGAACAAGCACAGTCTTCGCTGCTCAAAATGCATACAGGACTGAACCACTTCATGCAAGTTTACCTTGTTTGTAAGGTACTTTTCAGCAAATCCCCACTTAAAAATGTGATGCTACCTACCCCATATTGTATTGACATTTTCTCTGTGTTTGATTTTTCCCTCTCATCATCTTATGCATTCTGTGTGAGTCCCTTTTGTTTTTTCCCTATCTTCCACACGCTGCTTTTCTTCCTCCATTTCACTGCATTTCCAGAACTAGTTATTCTGGAAATAATGATCTGTGCTGGTATGGTTGGAATTCAGTGACTTGCATAAGCATGGAGATAAACAAATATATTACAGCTCACCATTTATTCTGTGGATGGTGAAACATAGCGGTGTGCGTGATAAGTTACCCAGTTTATACATGTGGCATAAATGCAGAAAATACTCAGCCACATACAAGAAGAACAAGTGTTGGACTGAGAGACCAAACCATTTCCATCAGGTATGCCCAAAGATGTTCTGCTCCAAGGGGCATGAGACTCCAAAGGCCTTGCTGGTGTGGCTGTCTTAGCCCATCAGACTGCAACGTGCTTCAGCACTGACTGTGATAAATTTTGAAGTTGTTTTTACATGGTCTCCATGTTATTTTTATTTTTTCTTTGTCAAGGATAACCCAAAACTTTCAGTTTCTGACAAAAAAAGAAAAATGAAAAAAAAAAAAGGCTTACAGCTCAGCAGTCTTCAAAAACTTTTGTTACCCTTCTAATCATTGCTGCCCAGTAAAATGGATTGGGTGGAATAAAGTCTATACAGCAGCAAAAGAGACAGGAGCAGAGCAATTTATGAAAGAATGTTGATTATTTACCACTTTTCACAAAGTTCTGGGGCTTACATAACTGCTAAGCAGTTTGAGCTCCCGAGAGCTGACACTTTCAAACACCTTGCAAGGGTGGGTCCCTAGACCTTTATTTTAAAATTGCTTACTCCCCTACAGTATTATCCCTATCTTACTGCCCTATCTTACTACTTACTATGGACTCACATAGAAACTCACCTCCATTGAATCATAGAACGGTTTGTGTTGGAAGGCACAAAAGATCATTTAGTTCCAACCACCTGGCCATGGGCAGGGACACCTCCCACTAGACCAGGCTGCTTAAGGTCCCATCTAACCCGGCCTTGAACACTTGCAGGGAGCGGACATCCACAGCTTCCCTGGGCAGTCTGTTCCAGAGTGTCACCACCCTCATCGTGAAGAATTTCTTCCTAATGTCTAATCTAAATCTACCCCCTTCCAGTTTAAAGCCATTACCCCTTGTCCTATCACTACATGCCATTGTCAAAAGTCCCTCTCCAGGTTTCCTGTAGACCCCCTTCAGGTATTGGAAGGCTGCTATAAGGTGTCCCCGCAGCCTTCTCTTCTCCAGGCTGAACAAGCCCAACTCTCTCAGCCTGTCCTCATAGGAGAGGTGCTCCAGCCCTCGGATCATCTTCATGGCCCTCCTCTGGACTAGTTCCAACAGAGCCATGTCCCATGTCTTATGTTGGGGATTCCAGAACTGGACACAGTCCTCGGGTGGGGTCTCACAAGAGAGGAGTAGAAGGGGAGAATCACCTCCTTTGACTTGCTGCTCACTCTTCTCTTGATGCAGCCCAGGATACGGTTGGCCTTCTGGGCTGGATGCATGCTGGCTCATGTCCAGCTTCTCATCAGTTCCAACAGAGCCATGTCCCATGTCTTATGTTGGGGATTCCAGAACTGGACACAGTCCTCGGGTGGGGTCTCACAAGAGAGGAGTAGAAGGGGAGAATCACCTCCTTTGACTTGCTGCTCACTCTTCTCTTGATGCAGCCCAGGATACGGTTGGCCTTCTGGGCTGGATGCATGCTGGCTCATGTCCAGCTTCTCATCAGCCAGCACCCCTGGGTCCTTCTCTGCAGGGCTGCTCTCAATCACATCATCCCCCAGCCTGTAATGAAACCGTGCATTGCCCCGTCCCAGGTGTTGGACCTTACACTTGGCCTTGTTCAACATCATGAGGTTCACACAGGCTCACTTCTCCAGCTTGTCCAGGTCACTCTGGAAGACATCCCATCCTCCTGGTGTTACAATTACACTGCTCAGCTTGGACTTATCCGCAAATATGTTGAGGGCGCACTTGATATTGCTGTCTATGTCATTGATGAAGATATTAAAGAGTACTGGTCCCAGTATAGACCCCTGAGGGACACCACTCATCACCAATCTCCATCAGAATATAATTTTTTTTTTTTAAAAAAAAGCAATTAAAAAATACTTTTTTTCCCAGGAAATGTGTTCTACATTTTAAGCTCTTCAGTTTATATCCTGAACTTTTGATGTAAAATAACTAATTCTTCTGATGTCACCAAGCACTGGAAATAAAGTTTTTGATAAAATGTCTAAAGGCATATTGGTTCCTATTGTCTCTGCCTCATATTAGAAAGCTATACTCACTCCTCTCAGGTTTTGCCTTTTCTCATAATTTATAAACTTCAAGCAGTCTTGATCCTGATGTGACCCTCAAAGGAGAACTTCATTCTTGAATGTTAAGTTTTTCTTTAAAAATAATCTAAATGTGCTGAGAGAAGGTGTCCCGATCCAATATCGTGAGGGTTTCGTTACAATCCCAAGGGTGAGATTAAGACGCTAAAACCAGTCAAATATCATACAACCTTTTAACTTTATTTTCAACAAACAGGGGAGAAAAGGTGGGGAAAGGTGAAGGGGAGGCAAAGGGGAGAGGGATGAGGGGGAAAAGACAGAGAAAGCTGGAAAAGAAGAGAAGTAACTAGCTACCACCCCTCCGAGTCTGATGATATTCTCCTGACTCTGTCCGAGGTCTTCAATCGTCACAAGCTTTGCTGAAGCTGGGGTCCAGGGGAGACATGAGGCAAGGCAGGGAGGAAGATGTGCCCCCCCCGAGAAGGCGTGCTCCTTTTGTAGGTGTTCCCGTGCACGCACAGTTCTCCAGTGTGTACGTGCTGTTCGTGCCAGACGTGCTGTCCGCCTAGAAACCACCTTCTGCTCTTTTTGCGCCTTTGGCCCCTGCACGGGTGCATGAGGTTGTTCACCTCCAAACTGTGGAGCTCTCTTCACGCCTTTAGTCCCTGCGCAATTGCATGAGGTTTTTTCTTTCGTGGCAGAACTGTTCAATGCTGGGAAATGGTGGCATGGTGGCAATGTCGAGACAAAATGGCATTTAGTACCGGTTCTCTACAGAAGGCTGACAATATAGGAGTACAAATATGACCTTCCTCCTCAACAATTCTTTTTCTGGGTTACTGGAGGACAAATATGCTTATTTTCTTTCCACAGATATGTTTTCACATTTTAGAACAAGAAGTCAAGTGCTTAAATTCAATGCTTTTTTATCCCTCATCAAAAAGGATGAACTGTTCATTTGAAGGGCCAAATTCTGTCTTTACTTATGTTAGAAACCATTTTGCCAGTTGGCTTCTTCAGATTAGAGGCATCTTTATCATAATAACAAATATCTAACAAGCAGAAAAAGATAGACGTGTACCATGACTTTCCAGTTTTCAAGATAAAAATATACCAGAATTGTATCTAGAAATAACACAGTTTTAACTCATGACAATTCAGCTTGTCAATTACAACCTACAAAATTTATGTCACAAAAATGAAGAAACATGTTTTGGGTTTTACGTCATTTTAAAATAAAGGAGATTCGGAGGAAAGAAGATACTTGCCACAGAATCTACTAGATGATCCTCTCCAGAAAGAAACATCTGTGACTTGAGTGGTGCAGGACTTTATTCCATGGCCTAAAATCTGGAAGGCATCTGACACCATCTGAGATACCCAAAGACCCCAACCAGTTGCCAGCCACCTCAAGTCTCTCAAGGCTTTTGTGCCAGCCCTTTTGGAGACAGCTTGGATATCTGAGGAATTCTCTAATGGCCTTATACAATGAAGTTTCAGCAAACAAATTGAGCTCTTCAAGATTCTGCTTTTTTTCAATGGGTACTTCAACTGCAGAAAGTAGTGAGAGTCACTTAACTTCAGTTGCCTTTCAGATTGCCAATAAGGTTCTTACCTCAGTAGCTCTCCTGTGGAAAATAAGATTTGCCCAGACTGAAAGGTACAAGTAACAGACACTTAAAGTTGATCGAAAGATTTACTCTTGAGATGAGTAGAAGTGCATTGCTTTAAGCATGGTACAAGCATTTCAGAGTCCCACAGGTTTGGGTAGGTATACAATCTTATTTTCTTTTTTAACCCGTGTTTAAAAGGCTCAGCTGAGAGACCAGTAAATAGCAAAAGATGGACAGATATACAATAGTTTCATTTCAAATTGAAATGGCACCACACACTTGGCTTTTGACTTGGGTACTGGGGCTATGGCTGTAAAAGGTTTTGTTAAACATGCAGAAGTACTAAGTGCAAACCTGGCCTCCCTGCCTCCCTTTCCCCCTCCACAATAGGAGAAAGATTTTTAGAAAGCTATTAAGTTACACTTGGAACTAACATTACCATTTTAAGTACTGGCTTTCTTGGAAGCCTGAAAAATACTGTATGTCAAGTTATGCCGTGGCAAACTGCCGTGCTTTTCAAGTGACAGCAATACATCCTATCCTGTTCTCAATCAGCTTTCCACATTGACAGTCTGCTGCCAAATTCCATATGGAATAGACATTGTACAGCTAAAATTATCTTGTGGGTTCTGGATCACAGTAATGTGTTAGTGATTAAAAACATTATTAATGAGTTTAGCTGCGCAATTTTCTCTTAATTTAAGGAGCTCTTAATTAATTTAAGTCTGTAACTTGTGCATGTCACTTAACCTCTCTGTGCCTTAGCTTTCAAGTTGTTACATGGGGATTAAAGTGCTTACCTATCAGCATACACACGTTAAATTTGCCAGGTGCTCAAATACCAAAAGAATGAAAGTCATATGAGTGCCTGAGAGACAGAGATCAAATTTTACTGCATGCAGACATTGCTGGATCTTTCAGCAGAAGCCCTACTCTTCCTCTTTCCAGTTACCGTTTCACAGCACATGTATCTGTGTGCATGTTCACATGACAATTGCCAGTTACAAATCAAAAGTTATTTTCTCAAGAGGCAAGGTGATAAGATTTTCTAGGGGAACAGAAGATGGTGGTGGTATTACTTTTAAATCCTGCTGAGTCCAAGACACAATCTACAACAGTCTGTATGGCAAGTCAGTTAACATCATTGTTCTACTTTTCAAAACATAATGGTCCTAGACATTTTAGTAAAGAGTACTGTGTTCTGAATAAGAGTGAGCTATTAAATTGACACTTTTCTTGTCTGCTTCAGTAGCAAAGCTGAAAAGCTTTTAGCTGTGAATTAAAAAAAAATATGATCATGGTTTACTGTGGTTGATAAAAATGCCTTTGACACATCTAAATTGTTTGCATATTTATTTCAAGGTAAAGCTGAGACAGTACAATTTCTAAGAAATTGTGGTGATTGTGGACTTAAAATATGCCTTTTGTTATACAGCATTTAGTAAGAGTACAATCTGATTAAGATGTAATTTGAGCCAACAAAAATTTGCTTTGTTATTGAACAATGTAGAATATTCAGAGTCATACTTTAGGTAGTTAGTAACTTGGATAATACTGGATTCAAGAAAGCATTGAGAATTTTTATTTGGCTAGCTTTCCCCAGAGCTACCAACTTTATATTGTTAATGTATTTCTCTATTGTTAGATGAAAATTAAATAAACTGCATATGTCTTCTTTATCTAGTTAATAAAAGTTGGGATGTGTATGTAAAGGCTGTTGGAGTTGATTTTTGAGAATAGTGGTCACTGCCATGAGGTCATAGTAACAATGAATTGAAAATATATTGTAATTTGGTGTAATATTTTAATATGTGGAACTTGGCAAAGGGGATCAAAGGCATATATGAATCTGGGCTGAGTTCAGCAACAGTTCAGTTGTGAAAGGAAGGAAAGTATAGTACAGAAGTGCAGAGAAAAAAGATTTGAAAAAGTGTTCAAGCAAAGCATTTTTCCAAAATGAAAATGTTGACAGGTTTTTAATCATGCTCTTTTTTTTTGACTAATGATTCAAATTGAAAGTTTTCATCTTTAAAAATGAGGTAAAACTTAGGAAGAGGAAATAAGAGGGGTAAAAAATATCTTTTAAGTCTGAAAATTAAATCTCACATGAGTTCAAATGAAATATCATGGACTAAAATAAAATGTAAGAATTATGTCTTTTTCCATCTACCCCAAGTCTTGGGCAGAAAAAAAAAAAAAAAAAAAAAAAAAAAAAGCTTTGACCGAATACCAGCCACCAGCCTAGCTTGTTTTCTTTTCCTTCCTTCATCCAACCTCCAGGCTGGCAATCACTTCGAACCATATTTTCTTCAGTCTCTAATGGAGTTACTTTTTTTTTTTTTTTTTTTTTCCTCTTTTAAACTGAGAAACAGTGATCTTCACTAGCATAGCTTGGTCAATAAAGTACATGTGCTTTTTTCAGTAGTTCTCTCTTGGGTTAGAAAATAAATTGGGGGGCCTTGAGCGTGCCAAATGACCAGTGACAATCCTCAAGCATAATGCAGCTAGGGTTGCAAACACTGATTAAGACTTACTCTATCTCTCCCTGTGTCTTAACCTTATAAGGAAAAGGAAGTGAGGGAATGTTGTTGGGTTACCAGTGGATTATTGTGAGCCTTGGGTCCTTTCCAGCTGCTCAGGACAGAGCATCTGGTGGAAGAAAAACATGTGTGAAGTACAACCTGGCTGATACAACTTGTTTATTTGCATTCAGTTACACTTGAACAGAGCTGGTCGCAAATTGCACAGAAAACCTTCTTCAGGGATCTCAGACCCAACAAATTCCTGCACCCCAGAGACCAAAATGAATTACTGAGATCAAAGGAGAAAAAAACTGCTGATGTTTGCTATAACTGCCAACTACCATCCTATGTTACGTGCCCCTGAAAGCTGCAGGACCATGCATGACAACACCCACTTGAGGACTCCTTCCATAATACCAACATGGAGGATGTTGAAACACTAAGCAAGTACATGAAAGAAAAGAGAAATCAATAAGGTTTTTCCTTGATTTTTAATGTAATATTTGTGTAAAATGGGAAGGAAGCTTGCAACAGCAAGAATTGTGAGAACAGTGAAAATAAGAAGATGCTGTCTGTAAGTATCTAAAATAATGCGTTGCTCTTAATGTGTTAGTTATTTTGAGAAGACTGCTTCTGTAAAAATAGTTTGGTAACCACAAAACTGATTTCATCTCCTCACTCTGGCTTCCCCTGACCAGAGACAGTGTCTGCACGCTTTGTTTTAAGGTTTCATTTATTAGCATTATTTTGATAAATGTTTAGATATTAAATATAGGGTTAGATACTGTGGAGTATAACTTCTCCTTCATCCATTTCTGTAAGTTGAAAAAGTTGGTAGTAACATCCCTTGGTTATTGATTAATCCTTTATAAACTTTTTTGTAATAAGGCGTTAATGCAACTTCTACTTATTTCTCTCAAACCTTTGACAAGTATACCCATACAAAGTACACAGCACTGCAAAAATCCCAACGAAACCCAAACCAATTTTTGCGTCTAACTGGGACCACTTTAGTGGCAACATTACATCAATGACAGCTTGAGAAAAACGAACCTGTTTCATGGCCGCAGGGTCACTTTTGATTAAGCTAGACTGTGTGGCTCAGCTAGAGACTTGTAGCTAGAACAGGTGTTACGAAGGGAGGAAAAGGCAAAAATAAAGATGAGGTTATAGGCAAAAGAGAGGCAAGGAAGTAGGCTCTGCAGAAGGATTCACTACAAAATTATAGGGTCTACAGAGAAAAGATTTAAGGTACATGAGCAATAAAGCTGGAATGTCATCAGTTCTGTTTGACCAAAGAAGGTTGTTGGTGATAAGTGTGTCAAATTTTGCCTTTTTCTATGAAGTTATTAAGGCACTCACCTAGATACCGCCTTCTTTATAGGAAATAAATGGTCCTACTGCTTTCCCTGCAACTTTCTCTCAGTGCCTTGCAAACCTTCACAGGCTCCTGGGACTTTGGCTAATTTATTTGTATTTACAGGATCTAAATGGCTCCTTGAGCCTATAACCCAGTCTAAATCTCGAACTCTTCACCTATCTCCCTGATACAGCCACATCTGCAAGCTACCATTCTTCTAGCTGAAGTAGTCCTTTACAAATCAAAGAAAATTTGGAAGCAGAGAGTGAATTTCTTTCAAGATTTGCCAGGCCACTGTGAAGGGCGGAAAACACTGGCTTCTCCTGGCTGATCCTCTTTTACCTAAGCATGGCTTTCAGAGCCATCTTTTACTTCAGAGCCGTCAGTGCCACTAGTCAATGATGGGACTTGACATTAGAGACTGGGCAGCCTGCAACAGATGTTCATAGTATGGCCTCAGGATGCAAATATTTGACCTCAGAGTAAGAAGAGAATCAGCACCTTTGAAAGTCTTTCAGGCATGAATGACTCCTTAAAACAAAGGATTGAAATCTGTAGTAATATTGAGCTGAACTCATGAGAGAAGAGTGTCATATACTGATGAAGACAACTTTTTGGTTGAATTACATTTTTTTCCAAGTTTTCTCATTTGGTCAAGGGACTAAAAAAAAAGTAATCCTTATTGTATAGCAGCCTCTAATTTTCTTTTAGTTCAAATGGCAAAGTCCTTCATTTTGGGAACTAATAGATGTGACTTCTATCCTCTTTGCTGTACGTGGGTGGTCTGGCTGACAGCAGAGGTGTCTGCAGCTATGGACGACACCAACAGTACGGGAAATATGATACATATTGGTGTCAGATTTCTGGGGTGAGACACACATGAGCCCAGGTGGTCACAGAAGCGCCGGCTGGAGCATGTTCTGTCCATTCACATGGTTCTTTGTGAATATACTCAGACATTAACACCGCACACCTGTTATAGGAGTGAATTCATCCATATGCACTGTTCTCAAACAAGAATCTGTGATGTTAGAAAATTAGGAGCATGTCTGGGTGTGAAAGCATATCTGACACTTGGATGCAGCGGAGTAAAGGCCAGATGCCTTCAATGTTTGCATGGCTGTGAAAGGAACTGAATTAATTCAGCAAGGATATGATGCTTGAGTTTGTCTGGATGACCTAAAGCATGCATGATTCACAAAGAGTGATGTGCCAAGCTGCTATCTATGTTGTAGGGGCTCCTTCCTCCAACAAACAATACTTTAATGAGGGAGAGGTTATAGATTTTTTGTCCAGTTACCAAAATTCATGCCATGATTCACCAATTTATCATTCTTGAATGGAAACATTTCTAGGAATTTTCTGCGCCTGGTGTATTAGATATCTCACTAGTGGCCTATCTGTATTCACAGCTGACAACTACTGTGTCCAAAGCAATTGCTACATTTCGTTCTTCACACAGTATGCTTCCAGATGATTGGAAACTAGTGTGCAGGCAAGGGAGTGGTATCCATTTTAAAAGCCTTTTGCATGTTTAAAAACAATGACATGAAGGATTTCACAGTGTGACTCCACTGCCCAAATTGTACACACTGAAACTTTGAAATGAATATAGTTTATATTGGCAGCACCCAGAGGAACCACCAAAAGTCACTGACCTGCAAAAAATCAGAGGCTAAAAAAAAAGAGAATGAAAACCAAGGAACATTAACAAAAATCACTATACAGTTTTGCAAATTGGAGAGATTTCTCCAGCAGCCCTAGGGAAATTCCATTAATAATATCAAGAGCCACAAAAGTAGCTATTATTTAGTGTCCAAAGGTGTTTGGGCATTTGTTTGAATGACTGGATGCAGTAAAAGAAATGGGGAGAGGAAATGGGGTCAGGAACATGAATCCCCCCACAAGCTTCTGTGTTGTTTAAGTTGTACACTATGGGTGATGTACATAGGCTGTATGCCCATACTGCTCTGACTGTAATTTTGTTACTATGTCTACCACAGTAAGATTTAATTTCAGATGAGATTTCAACATATAAATAAATAATTCTGAAGAGTGCTGCATTACAGGAAACATTGTAGTCTTGTTATCCAGTATGAAGTCTAGAAGCTGGCAAATCTGTGACATTTTTGAGAAACATTGCAGCTATTGGGTATGGACAACAGAGGTGGATCTGCTTATGTCTAGGTTTTCACAACATCAAACTATTTGGTAAGAGCTGCTGATCCCAGACAGACACATAAATCTCTCAAACTTTACCCAGAAATGGCTGAGTGCTAGTGTTGAGTGAAAATTCTAAGTTCCAATAAGTATGCTAGTTTAAAGCTTGTTGTCAAAGTACATACATGTTTTTCTTGCCTTTTCCCTTTTCTGAACTATATTTTAGTTAAAAATTGAGATGGGAACAAACTATGCAAGAAATTTCAAATGTCCTTGTTTTTACTGTTGGAATTTTGGTAGCAACATATGTTTTCTCTTGATGTTATTATGAGAGCTTGAGTTGTACCAACTGGTGATTAAATCAGTTGGATTTAATTTAAAATTGTCCTAACATGCACAATAGTACAAAAAATTTGAAAGGTGTTGAAAAGTAAAATGATGCATCCAAGCAAGCTAAGAAGTCAGTAACACAGTTTAAAATAGGATTCCACAAACCTGATCCATATGTATTTGCATTATTCTGTGCAACTATAGGAAGTATTTCTGCCTACCACCTTTATTTCATATATTTTTTCAATCATTTTTTTGAAAGAGACCCGTGTCTGGCATTGGAACAGGCTGCCCAGGGAAGTGATTGAGTCACCATTCCTGGAAGTATTTAAAAGATGCATAGATGTGGCACTTAGGGACATGGTTTAATGGTGGACTTGGCAGTGCTACGTTAACAGTTAGGACTTCGTGATCTTAAAGGTCTTTTCCAGCCTAAACAATTCTATGATTCTATTAAAGTGCTGATCAAATAAAGATTTTGTAAAACAATTACACTCATTTTTTCATTAAAATAATGAAACTGTTTACCTTGTCATTTTCAGCCAGCTCAGTACTCTTTTTCTCTCTCACCCAAAACTCCATATGGTGCTTCCGGCCAGAGGAAATGAAACTTACGGAGTGAAGTTTTTCATTGTATTCACTGCTGTAGTTGAGTTCAGATAGCTGGGGATCTGTGTTAGAAAAGATTATTGCTGTGGAAGGGGCTGACTGGCGAAAGCAGGATATGATGTCCAAACTCTACTCCAACTAGAGAATGGCATCAGATTTGGGCTTGATTTTGTATAATTGATACTAAGAGCATTATTCTTTAGGGCAACTTCCAGCTTCATAGCAAAGAGGAGACTGGAATAAGATTTCCTGGTAGACCTGCATTCTAATACCTCTCTACGAAACATCTGCCGAGGCTAAGTTTATTCTTCTCTATATACATAGTTGTGTATAAACCAACTCCAATATTATTTTAAAAAAATAATACCAAAACCAACTGTCTTCTATTCAGCAGCCCTTAGTGGTGTTTATGGGAATTCCTCAACAGCTATGGCCCAAAGGCTTTAGTATATTGAGCACACAGAGATTTTCACCAGAGATTTTCAGAGCTACTCTTCTGTCATGCTGAAATTCAAGTTTGCCTAGCAGAGGTATTTAAAAAATACATGTACCAAAGAACTTACTTTGCTGTTCCAAGGAAGCTTGCAGCTTTTTGGTTTTGATTTGTAAACCCGGCAATACAATTCTAGACTTTCATGACTTGTGTGAATAGAAGAAATGTATTGTCTGGGAAAATCTTGTTCATAAGATACACCTTAAAAATTTCATTTCAGTCACAGTGGAAAGCCACTAGTACATTGTCTCCAGCTGGTTCAGTCATGCAGTTTACTGTCCAATTTACAAAATACAGAAAAGTTTCCTTGGAAACAGATTTCTAGGAAGTCGTCGTCTTCATTTTTTTTTTTTTTTTTTTATTTATTACCCACTGATGGTAAATTGTTTTACCAGCTTTTGATAAAATATGGAGCTGGTACAGGCAGGTGTACCTCTGCATAAATCCTTTCCTACTTAGTAGGTTTCTGATATTTTTAGTCCAGAACAGTATACACCCTGACTGGAGAGAATAATAATAAGAAGCTGAGCATCTGACCTCTGAAAACAAAGTTTCATGCTTTGATTAAAATGTTCTGCTATAATGTACTACCAATAGTATTCTAATATTTATTCTAATATTCATGTAACGTGAAATCATGGCCTACATCATGCCACTATACAGAAATGCAGAGAGAGAAGATAAAACTTTTGTGAAACCTCCCTATTTCTCTGCAGAAGATATGAAGAGTTAAGTAAGGTGTTACATTCAGACCACTTCTTTCCTCACTGTACCACAAGCACAGGTGGGAAAGAGGAACAGGCAGTGGCTAGATCCTCTGTTTCACCACATACGTTCTTCCCAATGCAATGATCTGTTCCCATAATAATCAACTAGCAGAACATGAGAAAAGGTCACGGTGCTATGCGTAATCTTTTGCAGGACAAGGATATGCCCAAACAATGAAGCAGTGTATGAGTTTACTGGTATTCAGCTGTAGTCCTAGTGTCCAATCTCCCTGTCACATTCCTTAAGCGTATTAACTGTTTCACAGAAAAGCTCCATTTTTCTCGAAACCTAATAAATGGGAACCTGAAGTGCAACCCTAAATACAGAAACTAAAGAGACTATTTTGAGAAACAATTCCCACTCGGCTCTGTTGACTAGAAAGAGAACTGTGAAGTGAGAAGTCTAGAAAACTTTCCTCATCATATGAATCCAGTTACCAGCAAGCCACCTGAAAGAAAAGGTACAACCAGAATATCGCAGTTCTGACCTATAAGTGATCTCCTTGTAGTTCATAATCTCCAATTAGTGGCATGGACTGATGTACACATAGCATCAATTCAATCAAGTATATAGATCACTACAAGGCAAGACAATGTATGACTTTATATGTACACCTTGTAAGTTGATTGACTGAAAAACAGAATTCTGCAGTGCATTTGAAAAAACAAGCAAAGACACAACACAAAATCTATATCTAACATCAAAAAGGAATTTGTAAAAATCTTTGATGGTTTAATTGCACCTCTACCTGTTTGCAGAATGATGTCAATTATCCTGTGGATCATTTGAATTCATTTAATACTGCTATATTCCATATATCATTATGACTGTGACCTCAGCTGTCATGACATCAGAAAAAACCAGTCAGGCAGTCAGAAGTGTTACATGTTTGTACATGAGGTAATTCAGCATAGATTTATGCCAGATATTCATGATTTTGAAACAAAGAATGATTTATTAGCATTTCACAATGATCTTTCTTTAAAGGTTCGAAAGTGTTATGCAGAACACTATTTCTTTTAGTTCAGAATAATTATATGTAGCTTATTATATTGTTAGTGCAATGTTATAAAAACATTTTGGACATATTTGGCCATAACACACATTGCACACATGCAAGAAAAAAGGGTTATTTAAGCTTAGGCAAAGATGGCCCAGAGATTAGGACATTCTGGAAATAAGGTTATCTACACAGCGCTTGCAAACAAATGGCAAGAAAAAACGCAAGACTAAACCACAAATTTAAATACTGAAACAAACACAATCAATGTTAACACAAGAGATCTAAAGCTACATCTGCGAGGGTACATGTCTCCTTTGTTCTCTTTCATTCAGAAGAAACATTGCTCATCCCTCCAAATCATAAATAACAATCATTAGAATCCACAGACGAATTGTGTGTTTTGGGGTACTTCATCTTAGACGACAGAACTGTATTACACAAGACTGACTTGCACTGGAAATAGATGACCCAGGGGAGTGTTCTCACAGAAAATTCCATGTAGGTCACTTGTTAAAGCTGTATTGTATAATTCTCCAAGATGGGAGGTGGAAAGCATATCGAGACATTCCCGATGGCTAGAATGTGTTGCTTCAATCACTAGAAAACACAGAGTAAACCAAATTGGGCATTCATTTAGTCTTTCCAAAGTCCATATTCTGACCTTTATTACCTTGTACAACCCTACTTTCCAAAGAAAAATGAAAATAGTGTTCAATCATGTTCACAAAGCATTACAGTGGCTTCACAAAATTTCTCACAGCTCTTGACTATTAATTCCATTATTTGGTTATTAATAAGTAGTTTGTAGCTGCATTAGGCTGAATTTGATCCTCATCTGACCAAAAACTCTGATACAAAAGTATCATAGGTCTTTACAAAAGATCATACGTCTCCCAAGTGCTTTTATCCAATAAGTTATGACACAAGACTCTACAGTAATTAATTTGAAAACTACTGTTTTAATGATTGAGAAACATTAAGTGCAGCACAGAAAATTTTCTGGCTTTCTTAATTATTGAGTAGTTCCCTGACTACAGAAAGTGTCCAATTCTTCTTATCCACAATATCAACTCATTCCTCTAGCTTTCCTGTTATTATCTTTAAGATATACTGACTTTTTCAGCAAGTAATAGCAAGTTGGGTGAATGCCCCAATGTTCAATCCATAGTATAGTGGTAGCAAAGAGTGTAGACGGAGAATTTTGATCCACTGAAGTCAATATGAATTTTGTTTTCATTTTCAAAACTGTTAGAATCTGCCCTTAAAGCTCTCTGGTAGTGGTGTTTGTTGTTCAGAGATTTAATCCAAAGCCTCACTTGTGATTCAGAGGAAGTGCTTTCTGTTTAGAAGACTAGCTTAAAAGGAAAAAAAACAATACTTAAAAGTGACTGAAATTTGGGATGTTTATTGTCAGGTTTTGGAAATATATTATGACATGTTGAACTTCTGCAATGATAAAATTTTTAAGTAGCTAGTAACCTAGTAAATTATTAGACTATGCTTTTTTTCTTTTTTTGGATAATATCAGACATCATGTTTTCTGTATAATATCTTTACAATGGAATTAATTTTTCCAGGCAGTTGGAAGTCATTTATAGGGGTGTTGTATTTTTAAGGTGTATATATCTTGGATCATTCCACTTCCACCAGATTTTGATTTGGCAGGAGGTGTTACAAACATTTTGAATTCTAAAAATAAAAAGTTAAACTTGCATTTGTTTTTTAGTTATGTTTCCATTTTTACATGCAGCTTTATAGGCTGGTTTTAGTCAGTTCAGTGAAAAATTCTCTATTTTATAATTCAGATAATAAATGATTTCGCATTTTTTTCAGCTAAATTTGTCTCGGTTGTTTGTAAGAAGAGAAAAAAGAAAATGTTTGCTATTATACCCCCACAGAACACTTTCCTTTAAACATATAGCTAACTGGAATTGTCAGCATACTTCAAATATTTAAATATCTACATCAACTATTTAATATAAAAGATATAAACACTCACAGAGCCCATTCCACCCATGGACTAAACATGAAGTCAAAGGCTTGTGCTGCCTTAGGTATACTTTCTCTCTCTTCCCCAGCTGCAATTACTTCATGTCAGGCAAGGCCATCCATGGAGCAGCCATAGTGCCCCTGTGGAAGGATGGAGTTTGCGGAGGAAGATAAGGGTTCCTCCTACCACATCCCCAGGCAGAAAACAGCGGTGGCCTTCTCCTCTCCCTGTGGCTACCCTTTGGTTCAGAACTCCAGCCAGCAGGAGAGCAGGGGGATTGGATCGGCAGTTTGGATTCCCTAGTCCTTACATTTGTGAATGCTTCCATGGCTTGGGTTAGACATCAACTTCTTCAGCATCTTCAGGACTGGGAGCTGCAGAGCACAGGACTTGGTGATGGCAATTAGACATAATTTTGGTATCTATGGCTTCTTATGGTCCCAGTATAAATTTTGTTTCATTATTACTTTTAATATTTTTATTGAATTTTCTAAAATAACATAAAAATGCTTTTGTAAACTTTTTCACAAATGTTTTACCTTTCCAGTTGAGAGAAAATTGACCTTGAAGTTATTTTGATAATCTGTTACTTACATGAACAACATACATTATGTTTTCCAGTCAAAAGAATTCTGGATCTTTTAAAAGACTATAAAATGAGAGTTCACTTGAGATGTTCAGACTCTGAAAATCCCCATGAGGCAACGCAGCTGTAACTCCTGCCTATACTGCTATGGAATAGTGCTGGTGGAGGACCAAATAGTTTCAGAAATTAAGCTGGAAGAGGATGATGCCTTGAAAATTTCAGACTATAAATTCAGATAAGCATATTCGTGCACTTTGTGGTTTCCCACGTGTTTGCATATAAATATCTATCACTTTCTATGGCCGAGGAAGGGGTTTTTTAGCTGATACAAAAAACTAAAATATTAACGTTAGTAACTTCTGTCTTGCTTTTACTCTTTATCTTCATATTTCATGATAATTTGTTCATAGGAGAAGGGGTTTCTATCATGTGCTTAATATCTGAAATATTCTTCCAGTGCTTGACTATTAATCTGGCTTCCATTATCATATTGAATGTTTGATAATCTATACAAAGAAGATATTCTAAAATTCAAGAAAAAAATAGATGAGTGGCAGAGTATCTCTATAGCTGGCTGAATGCACAAATAGATGTGAAAGCTTACTGAAAAAGATTGCATGCATCTAAAGGCAGAATTTGTTCTGCAGTTATCATAATCCAGAGTTTGTATGGAAGCTGGAAAAAAAATGGAAAAGATAACCTGATAGTGTTGCAAACAGATCATCTGGAAAAAAATTATAAATCAGATCAAATATTTTCTTCTCTTTAACTTCTTTCAGTATGACTTAAAATTTTGAGTGACGAATGTGTTGTAGAATGAAAAGTGAAAACATTGAAAAGAACCATAATGAATATTTGGCAATTTCTAAGCTTTTTTTTTTTTTTTTTTTTTTTTTTTTTTGGAGATGATCTTTCTGATGAAGGATTCTGATGAAACTGCATATACTGACCAAATGTTCTGATGAAAATGCCTGGTTCACTTCTATCCACAATGCTCAAGAACTGTGGCTTGCTACCCAGGATTTAACAGATGAAACTTGTAAGCATCATTCTCAGAATTACAAATAGGATGAACTTAAGTTGTCCTCTCTTCTGTGACATCTCAAAAAGAATTTGACAGCCTCTCCAACTCCACCTTGGAGTGATCTATCTCACTCATGAATTTTAATCAATCATTACCATTTGTAATACTTTTCCCTCCTGTGTTCCATGACATACTGTTCAGGAGGTTGCAAAAAGTAGTCTTGTAGGAGTAAAGATGAGAAAATTTTGTGTTACAAAAAAAAGAATTTTTAGCTATGATGTCTGCACACTATCATTTCTCAAATACATCAAGACATGCCATTTCAAAAGTACATATTAGAAATTAAAGGACATCAAAGTGTATTTGAAATTAGGTGAGAAAAAGTGTTAATTCAATTACAACACATTATAGCACTCTTTTTGCTACAGATGTCTGTTTTAAGTTAAACATTGGGCATCTTCCAATACAAATTTGTAGCAGTTGCTTTGATGGAAAATTGAATGATATACATGTTCCGATGATTACCAGATGTTTTATTGATAGCTAGGTAGGTAGGTACAGGAGGCAAATAGCAAAGAGACCACACAAATAAATTTAACAGAAAAAGCCAGACAAGCAGAGGTATTCCAGAATTTCTTTATTTGTAGCACATTATCTGTAATGAAGAAAATACAACGATCTGGAAAAAACAGTAGACATGTGCCTGAAATTACAAGACCTATTGCCAGTCCTTATTCAAAGGGCCATTAATAATGTAGATTTTCTAATATAAAAATATCTAAAACATGTCAGCTAATCATTTATAGGTAACTGTTAGAAGCATCTTTCACCCACCACACCAGCCTGTTCTGTTGGTGTGTGTGGAGACCACCAGCTTCAGCCTCCTCTCCAGCATGTTTCCCTCTGTAGTTTGAAGGCTGTCTATCCATGTGGATTATTTCCAGTGTCTGAATTATTTCCAGACACTGTCTGTCTCTGGATTATTTCCAGAGAAGGATTAGAAAATGAGAAGCACTTTTGCAGTTTCTTTCTCCCACACCAATGCAGTGGCAATCTCAGTTAAACTGTTAGTGTGGCAGATTTTCAGGTCTATGTACTTTCATACCAGCTTTTCAGTTTTGAAAAGACTTAGAGTCTTGATTCAGCTAAATTCTGAAAGACCTCACATGAATGACTATCATTTATCTGTCTTGCAAATCCCCTTTTCTATGCCCTTCCCAAGTTATTAATGTCTTTCTTTTTCACTTTTTAAAAATTTTCCCAAAGTCTCCAGAATCCTTCTGTTCATTCTATTACCAATGCTAAGCCTTTATTTTAAACACAGTAATCAAAAACACTGACTAGGACAAGAGCCTCTTTATGATAGGTAATATATAAACATAGAATTTATCATTTCCCTACTCAAGTCATCTTTTAGTGCATCTTTTTCTCCTGACTTTCTGTCCCTGCGGGATGACAAAGTATCTAAAAGCAAAAGTAGTTTCTCATCTTGGATCAGCAAAGTCTAGAACGTTTATCAATGATGGAGATGATGAAGCATATGGTAATATCACTCCTGTGATACAGTGAAGTTCATCTGAAAAATCTGAAAATTCTGGCCTTCCTTTCCCAGTAGGTGGGCATCTATACAACTGTTAACACTTAAATGCCTCATCTACACCACTAAGCACAGATACTGTCATGTTTTCTTGTCTTGCAGAGTGCACACAGCTGTCCCCCCCACTTTTTTTTTTTTTTTTTATTTCAAGAAAAGAAAAATTACTGAGTCCTAATGACGGAATTGCAACAAGCAGTTAAAAAAACCCCAAACAAACAACAAAACAAATATTGCTTCCTAATGAAGGATTGTTCGACCTACAGTTTTTTAATGGATTTACTGTAACTCACAGCACCATGACATACATATTGCACAATTCCTATTGGCATATCCTCTGTAATAGAACTGCCATGTACATGGAATGTACAGAAAAAAGGAAGCGTGAACCCCAAAGCAAAATCAGAGCTTATGCTACCTTCTGCAATAGCCTCTAGTGACTTATCAGAATGAATGGAAAAATCTTTCTTTCTCCAGAAGTAGGACACTCCTGGCTACTCCACTTTTACAGAAACCAAAATACCACAGGGAGGAGCATTTCTGTGGTATTTAAGTGGAAACATTGCCAGAGTCTGCTTTATTGTGGTATTTTAGTTGAAGACAAATAGGAGGTTACTGTTGGTATACATGCACTGCATAGCTCAGTTATCCTTTTAAAAAAGAAATGCAAGATCTAGTTATAAGTAAGCGTGTGAAATACAATTAACAATGGCAAACCAGCCTCTTTACAGAAGGCATATATTTTCCACACCCCCCAACCTCCTACCTTTCTTAAATACTTTTTTTTTGTCCTCTTCTGTAACATTTTATCATTTCCAGTGGAAAAGACAACTGGAAAACTCCATGCGGCAGACTCTGTGTTTAGTCCCATTGCCTGGGATAAGCATTCTTTTAAAAGTTAATCCTTTAAAAAAGTTTGCTTTTCCTGCTAATGCAATGTGCACTTATCATTTTAAGATTTTTTTTTTTTAGATTTTTTTAAGGATTCCACCAATTTTATTGATACTTCGTAACAAAAATTTCCTGTAATTTTCAGTAAAAGCTCAATAAATGAAATTTTAATGTCAGAAATGCTCATAGTGCTCATTACTACAGGTGGATAACAACTCAAGTGCTTAGTGAGGCTTCCTTCTAGCATGCCAAATGTTATGTCTGTTCTTAATGTATCAATATCTCAACACTAAGCCTGCAGACATTACATGGATGTTCACAACGAGTTTCCTTCCACCTTTTGCTCGTAACAGTTTTGAAATCTATCTATGGAACTGTTAATTTTGCTTCTGGGATTTCCCTATAGTCTGTTTTCAAGTCCTTACACAACATGAGTGGGAGCTTTAGTTGACCAAATGGCCAAATTGTTACCTGGAGTGGAACTTGTTGGTCATCTTGAGGGCTATACAGGATAGCACATACAGGACAGCCAGGTAATCAGGCCCAGTCAGCATGGGTTTATGAAAAGCAGGTCCTACCTGATCTCCTTCTATCACCAGATAACCCACTTAGTGAATGAGGGAAAGGGTGTAGATGTTGTTTACCTGGACTTTAGCAAAGCCTTTGACAGTGTTTCCCACAGCATCCTCCTGGAGAAACTGGCTGCTCATGGCTTAGAATCATAGAATCATAGAATGTTTTCGGTTGCAAGGGACCCCTATAGCCCATCTAGTCCAAAAAGTGGTATTAGATAGGCATACTCTTTGCTGGATAAAAAACTGGCTGGCTGGATGAGTCCAAAGGATTGTGTTGAATGGAGTTAAATCCAGTTGGAGGCCACACACAGGTGGTGTGCCCTAGGGCTCAGTATTGGGCCTAGTTCTTTTTAATATCCTTTATCATTGATCAATGATCTGGACAAGGGGATCAAATGCACCCTCAGTAAGTTTGCAGATGACACCAAGTTAGGCAAGAGTGTTCATTTGCTCGAGGGTTGGAAGACTCTGGAGAGGGATCTGGACAGGCTGGATGGATGGGTGGAGGCAAATTGTATGAGATTCAACAAGGCCAAGTGCACTTGGGTCACAACAACCCCATGCAACACTACAGGCTTGAGGAAGAGTGGCTGGAAAGCTGCCTTCTGAAACAGGAACTGGGAGTGTTGGTCAACAGCTGACAGAATATGAACCATCAGTGTGCCCAGGTGGCCAAGAAGGCCAATAGCATCCTGGCTTGTATCAGAAATAGTGTGGCCAGCAGGACTAGGGAAGTGATTGGAGGCTGCACCTCCAGTACTGTGTTCAGTTTTTGGCCCCTGCTACAGGAAAGACATTGTTGTGCTGGAGCCTGTCCAAAGAAGAGCAAACAAGGTGGTGAAGGGTCTAGAGAACAAGCCCTGTGAGGAGTGGCTGAGGGAACTGGGGTTGTTTAGCCTAGAGAAAAGAAGGCTGAGGGGAAACCTTATCACTGTCTACAACTACCTGAAAGGAGGTTGTAATGAGGTAGGTGTTGGTCTCTTTTCCCAAGGAGCAAGTGATACAACAAGAGGAAACAGCCTCAAGTTGTACCAGAGGAGATTTAGATTGGCTATTAAGAAACCTTTTTTCACTGAAAGAGTTATCAAGCATTGGAACAGGCTGCCCAGGGAAACGGTTGAGTCACCGTCCCTGGGGGTATTTCAAAGATGCATAGATGTGGCACTTAGGAAAATGGTTTAGTGGTGGCCTTGGCAGTGTTGAATTTACGGTTGGATTCGATGATCTTAAAGGTCTTTTCCAACCTAAATGATTCTATGATTCTATATCAGGGAGCAAACATCTGTCCTGATTTTGGAATAGCAACTAGCAATGTTACCTATATCCTATTTCCAGATAAAGCAGAGTAATAAACCACAGAAGAGCATTGCTTGTCAAAATTTGCCCACTGATATCTCAGAAATACTAGGTATTCGTATTTTCCTTCAGTGGTAATTTCTAGGTGCCATGTCTAGATCTGAAGACCATATTTAAGACTTGGGAACTCTGACTTCTTTTTCAAATAAGATGCATGCTTTTTCAGAGTCAAAGTCCTTTGAAAAAAAAGTTTTTTTCAAAGGATATTTTTCAAACTCTAAGAAAGATTGTTCTTGTATTAATACTAGATGTCCTGATAGTTGGCATTTTGTTTGTAAAATAAGCTGTAATATCTTTTAAGGTAAAGCTCAAGTTTTCTTTTAATTACTAAACCTACAATTTTTGCAATTTTTATATGCTAAAAAAGAATATTAGAGATCACTGTATTATTGAAATCCCTTTATTGATATTCCAGTTAGTATCCATTATAGTAAGTATTAGATTGAATTTATTTCATAAGGATTTCAAACACAAGTTATAATGTGCATTAATATGCATTTAATATACATGTTAAATGTTAGCTCATACAATTTTAACTAGCTAATAGACCAGAATTGATAATACTTTATTCCCAGTTATTCCTAGAACAAGTGCGTGCTCAGATTCTGAATAATTGACTTTTTTTGGTATGCTAATTGTAAATTCTGGATATGGTCACATCAACACCTTTGTCATTTAGATTTTCTTAACACCATGAGGATTTACAGTATGTAGTATTCTTTGTCAACACTAAACTTTTCACACTATTTTATTTCCAGACCTGAGCAGCTAAAATCTTTAGGGTCAAAACTATAATGATAAAGTTACAAAAGAGAAAAGTTTTTATCTAACTTTCAGGACAAAAAAATGCTATCAATAACAAACCAATTTTTTTAAATATGGGGAAAATATTGAAGTATGAAACACTTAAGCATTTAAAAAACCTGTTCCGGTAAATATTTTTAACTCCTCTGTGAGACAATGATAATCAGTTCCAAGATGATATTTAGTCAGGAAGGATAGATTTCTGGTCAGGATAGTGAAACAGGATGCAGATAATGTGATCTTGTGGTTGAATTCAACAAAGAATTTAGATGTCTGACTTCCAGAGAAGTCAGAACTGCCCAGCTGCTATTTCATCCCAATGGTATGTAGACTTCCTATGTACCACCTTGTTGGATTTAAAGTTTTTGAAGTTTTCTGCTTCTGGACATACTAGGAACAACTGCAGGCTGTGTAACTCAGCATAAATATCTCCTACTTGCAACCAGCCCACTGAGGGACTTCTCTGTCCCATTGGATCCTCTGAGAACATAACAACTGCTTTCTTTTAGAAGAATTATCTTACATTACAAGAAAATATTCCTTTGAACACTCATTCAGAAATAGTTCAGTGTCTTCTGCTTGCAAAAGGAACAAGAATATCAAAGCCATATCTCAAGTCAGCACCAGGGTAGAGAGGACTCCTTCTGATGTTACACCAGCATTCAGGAGGAACCTCAGGTCAAGGATGGTGCTGGGACTGGCTTCCCATTTCTTGAATAAATGCTCTAATCAAGAGCAGTATGACATAGGACAGACAGTCTGGGGAGGGCCAGCAAGTCAGTATGGCACTTAAATAACTCTAGTTCTGACCTTCTTAGTGATAGCTGAGAAGGAATAAGCTTGTACTTTGCCATCTTAAAGATAAAAGCTTCCAACTACTTCTGCACCTCTTGGAATTGCTAGTTTGTGGAAACTTTTGGATGGACTACCAAGAACAAAGAAGGGCCCACCTCAGCTCTGGCAACATAGGAACATTAGAGATTAAATCAGTGTTTCCTCTCAAGGTTGATAAAAGCTTGAGGCTCAAAGGAAGGGAATTTTGGTAGGAGGTGAGTAAGTAACTACCTTAACATTTGAACGTCATCAGAAACCTGGGTTTCACAAGATTCCAAAACTTGGGCAGAAAATGTGAGGACTGATCATACATGAATCAAAATCAGAAAACAAATGAGTAGGCACCCCACTTAAAAGAAAAAAAAAAATGAAGAAAGAAAAAAAACACCCCCAATGAAAATTTTAATCCATTTCAGAGGAAGATTTTGCAGAAATTGAGAGAAACATAGATATTGAGTTAATGAATAGCTTTTATAAGTCAATTAATACCAGATGTCCTAAATCATTTATCCTCTCTTTTTCCCTTTTCTAAAGAGAAAATAAAGACATCCCACAGGCATACTTCCTAGAAATTAATACAAAGTCCTATCACGAATATTATGACATTAAGCACTCAAAGATCTGGAAAACCTGAAGCAAGAAGGTGTCTTGGCCACTTAACCCATTCTCAGTATACAGTATCAAAGAAGCAAGATATATATGGGAAGTCCTTAATCAATTTTTAATTCATCAGGAATTGCCAACTGTATAATAACTACTCAAAAGTAAAGTCTAGGAATGCCTTCTGGAAAAAAATAGCTTCTTTAAAACTGAACAACTCACTCTTCAGAGGATGTTTGCATCAGGAAGTTGTTTCTTTGTTTTGTATAACAGGTTCATAGCCTACTCTTTTACCTTTCCAATATGTTAAATATAAATTTTCACACATTGTTTCCTATAGAGAATAAACAATATGTAATATGACTGAGTTAATGCCAGTGAAGAAAAATGAATTCTTAGAATTCGCTTATTTCTGGAGTGCTGAGTATCAGAAACTCACTATTGCAAAACTGCTATGTTCTATGTAGTTCTTATTTAATATGCTAACTCACAAACTGGACATACATTGTCTACTACTCTACTCTCAGGATTAAATCTGAAGTTGCAAATAATTTAGGTAAAGCTGCGGGAATCTATTCAGTCATACACGTGTGATGATAGGCATTGTAAGAAGAAAGCATGCTATAATTAATTACAGTCCTCATTATTGAAATTAAAGACCTGGTAAACTGTATCAAAATCATGGGATTCCCTAGGTGATGTAAGTTTCTGAACTGGAAACTACTGCAAAAGTAGCTAAACTAATCATATTAGGCAAAGGTTTGAGGAATTGTTTGATTGTTTGTTTGTTTTTCTAACTACTCCCACCCCAGACAGTAGACACAAAATCATTTAAATACTTAAGACTAATTCTTTCTGTAGCAGAAGTATTCCATATGTTAGCTTTGACAAAAATCATGATTGCATACATGATATTACACTGAAATATTCTCTTTCTTCCCAAATCCCAATAGCCTTTCTCCTTTCTATTTTGCTTGATTGTACAAAACTAATCAGTAATAGTGAATACAAAGTGAATCAAAATACAGAATGATTTTACAGTGGAATACTTGATATCAAATCCTACATTGTGAAACCTTAGGGAAATTTTAAAAAGAAACAATGACCAATGTATTGAAAGATCCATTGGATTAAAGAAAAGGAGAATATTTTCCAGAACATTTCCATAGAGAATAGAAAAACAACAAATTTCCTAGAAAATTTACATTTGGCAGCTGGATTTATTATGTGCACATGTTACTCAGCAAGAAGACGTTTTTGAACTAAGTGTACTCAGAACGAATATCCTGTAGAGCAATTCATACTGTGAATAGTGTCAAGAAATATAAGGCAAGAAATAAATCTGGGTCATCAACAGAGTCTAGTATGTGTTGTTTGGTACATCTGCTTCATCTCTTAGCTTGTCATACACTTAAAACATAACACAAATTGCTGTAAGGGTCGGATTTTGTTCCCATTTAAATGAGAATAGAGTCAGAAACAAGTAGGAATGAGGACTCGGCTGAAAGACCTCTGTTGCTGTTGCATGAGAGGAAAATGGCTAGTTTTTTGAAAACTAAAGTATGAAATCCCTACTGAAGACAAACAAAGTCTTGCAGTTCTCCACTTTTTCATAGTGAAGAAGCTCATATATTCTTGCTAAGGAAGAAAGTGGTCAAGGATATGTGTCTGAATCTATATATGTCCTGGAAAGTACATATATACTAGTACATATATACCCTAAGCATAAACAAGGAGTAACTGAAACCTACCTTCATGGTCTAGGCTAGAGCCCAGGAACAAAAAAGAGATGTGGGAGGCATTTTCTAACTAGGCAGAGTCCAGCTGAAGCTAATTGTTCCAAGTGATTTTTTCCTTTTCTCACCACCTCCAATATTTTGGTGCAGGAGCTCCCTTTGATTTTACTCCACAGCACTTCCTGGTTTTTTAGCCCTCTATTTGCATCATAATTCATGCAAATAGAGCTTGTTCATTAAGCAAAGAGAGAGAGAACTGCACACCCAAAGTAACTTTCTTCTTCATTTCTAAAAGACGACATGCAAAATAAGATAAACACTGATATATTTAGTTCTGAATTCCAGCAAGTTTGCTGCTCTCTAGCTAGTTTGAGCAAAATTATTTCTTAGGAAGATTGTCTTACAGATAACCAAGATGCTTTTGGGCTGTATCTGGGGGTTGATTATTGCCACATGTGAGCGGCCTCGAGTAATTAAGAGCCAACTCAGTACTAGGAACACAGACCTTGGAAGACCACTGTATTCGTTACCAGCCTATAAAAATCTTTCTCATCATGACCACCAGACAAGCACAGAAGCCCAAAGGGACATGTTATTCCATTGACATAATAATAAAAATACAATGTCTGTTAATCATAATTGATTCACTGCCTCTGTCATCAAAATCATCCGTTTTGGAGAAGCCTGTGCATATTTTGCAGGGATTCTGAAGGCTCCATCATGCCAGTGAACTCCCAGAAGTGTCAGCTTCTAGGTCTTTACAACACTGCTATGTTCTTCTCTGTCAAAAGACAAAGTGAATGAGAGGAATGATAGCACTAAAGGGAAAAAAAATCACCTCTAGAAAATGTTGAAAGTGGTCCCTGGGATAAATAGGACATATTCAGGGCATAATTTTCAAAAATTCTGGGAGAAAACCTATCATGTATCCAGTGGTATCTATCCACCTGTAGCTGATTTGTCAACTTTTCAACAGGTCTTTGCATGCACTGTAACCATACTGAAGCATAAACTTTCTGCTTCCAGCTGGGGAGGTGTTCAACTGAAAGAGCTCAGAGATAGCTCTAAATGGCCAAGCAATAATCACTATGATGCTACACTCATTACATGAACATCTTACTATTCTTTAATGTCTCTTTCTTGGAAGTTTAAGTTCCCTTTTACAATAGAGAAAAAAATTATTGTTCTTTGGTTTTCTAGCAAAATGCCGTTTCATGCTCAGGTAAAATATTTTGATTTACTATGTGTGCTGTGGTGAAAATAACCAACATAAACCAGTCCATTTGTCATAGTCATGCGCACAATAGTCTGGAGTTTTGTCATGAAAAGATATCTTGCCCAAGATGTGGGTTACTTTGTATGTTTCTCAAAATAGTGCATTGCAATTCTGCAGTAGCCAGAAGCTTCCAGTTTATGTATTTATATCATGCAATACAGATATATAATTAGAAGTCGCAAAAGCAGACACATTACACTTTAGCAGTGTATGTTATTATGATATTGGTAGGTCAGCACTGGGTATCTGGCCAGATACTTATGAAGAACTTCAAATCATAAACTTCTGTCCCTGAACACTGGAATACTCTCAACAGATTTTTTTCTCATCTTGCAGTTGCCTCACTGAAAGGAAGGACAAGGTTGCATAAAATACGCAGCATAACAATGCTTGATATATTGTTAAGCAGTATTTATTGGCTCAAGTTCAGCAATACTTATTTTTAAGCAACAAATGATTCCTAAATACATACTCTACTGGGACTAAGAATCACTAAATGTTATCCAAGTGCTCAGTATTTTACTGAATTACAGCTCAGTTTTCATTCCAGGGACTGATACAAACTGAAGGTACTACTGGAGGAAGACATTCCTTTGTGGACTCAGTAGTGGTATTTCTGGCCAATATAAAGCAACAATGGCAACAAACTCTCATGATAGTCTTTTGGTCTTAGATCAGAGCATGGAACACAGACGACACATCTTCTAGCTTCAGAAACATGCATTTGAAATGGAAGAAAATACTTTTGCTGTAAACCCTAAAATTGAGTTAAAACATTGTTCTCTTAAAATGTCATAAGCTGAATTGAAAATTTCTATTAAACAATTTCATAGTGTTCAAGTTTCCTGGTTAATAAAAAAATTCATTTCATTTTTAAGCTGATTTGCTAATCTACAGCTAAAAGCACACAGATGCTTATTAACTAATTCACTGATCCTTATAAGGAACTCGACTTACTGGGGAGTGCTGAAGTTTGCATTTGTAAGTGTTCACAATTGTGAAATGAAACATTGCTTACCTCTTTGTGCCTAAAAGTGTGGTGTCTTAGCTGTTAAAAGTCTATTTATCTCCCCTGAGGTGGTAGTTCTGGATGAGCAATCACGACTTTATAGAGAAGGCTAGAAATCTACTTCTAAACCTTGTCCAGAGTAATCCATTGTTTCCAAATGGAAACCAAGAAGCTTCACTGCTGCTCTTCAAGTAAAGATTTGAAAAAGGAGGAGGAGGAACCAGAGCCAGTAGAGAAGGTAACCCCAGATTTAGGAATTCCCCCAAGCAGAGAGCATAAATTTGTCAAAAGCCAAAATTGAAAGCCAAACACAGAAAGTAAATCTGGACAATGGTTAGACATCTAGTACACTAATAATCAGACCGTTGTTTTGGACCTAATTCACAAATTGTGGAAGGTAGATAAAAGCCCTGAGCATGACTAGATGAAATTTCTCCTTTACTAGAATCTGTAAGACTTTGTTGAGCCTTGCAAATCTTTGGCTTATCACTGCGGACAATAATTTCTTTGGGAATCACTTCATCTAGCAAATCATCACTGTGTCCTGTACAGATGCTTTTCATTAAGACTAATTAATTTCTCCTAGGGGACTAATGCCAACAAAGATGTTATGCAGTAATACATTGTTTCTTAATACCAAGAAAAGCCTTTCTAACATATTTAACACGCCAACTCCTTGCCCAGCACATTCCTATTCACGGATAGCATGTAATTCAGACATATACCATATAAAGAAAACATTTTGCTTGCATGTTCTGTGATTTGCATTACGGAGAGACAAGAAGCTAGGTCATCCTGAAGTTTCATTTTGATTTAAAAGCAAAGCAACACCCCTCCCTCAGCTTTTATATCTCTGTATTTAGATCAAAGCTTTAAATTGAGATATTAATGATAACCGGGTCATGTGGCTCTGTTCATACCTGTGCACATTTTTATTTCCATGCCTCTAATGGCTACATTAAATAATAAGCATGGTGGTATCTTCATCTGTAAGGAAAAAAAAAAAAAAGAGTAGGTTTGTAGGGGAATTTTTAATTCATTTTTCTCTTCTTCTGACGGAATATTTAAGAATATGGCCTATTAGAGGATATATCCCATTATGACATGTACCTAGTGTCTGATTTAAAGGAACTTCTCTAAGCTGTTTTCCATCTAGTCATTCTTACAGGCAAGCACCTTCAAGTGTGTGGGGTTGATAGGACGTAAATTCACATTGCTTAGTTGATATCATGAAGCACTCAGTTGTTGCAATGACTACTCTGCAAGAAAGTTATCTCAGCAGAATGGGTATCTCAGTAACACATCTGTTCAACACTGAATGTGCTGGATTAGGATTAATGAACTTTTTAAATTATTATTATTATCATATGAACCATAATTAGAGGTTACCTCACCAGTCAGTGAGTCAACATAGAAGTTAAATATGTTGTATGCAATGTAGACCATGCAACACCTAAGAAGTCAGTACGACTCCAATTTTTTAAAATAGTTTTTAGAAAGCATCCTTTCCCAGCTCACTACTTTACAAAGTCTGAGACCAGGACATTTTTAAGTGGTGGCAGTGTTTACCCTGCTTTTGCACAACTTCTGCTCTAGATATCCTGGATATGCTCCTCATATCCTCTGAGATGGCTAAATAAATTCCTATCATCTTGTGAAATTACATGAAAGATCACAGTAATGTTCTCTCTTACATTGCAGAGAATGTAGTGATATGAACAGCAGCTGGATAGACTGGCATACTTGTCAAAAATCATCATCATGACCTAAGACAGGGAAAGCAAGTAGAGAGATTGCAATGGTAAACTTTCTTTAATTGTAACATATATGGATATTCTGAGACCATGCTGAAAAGCACAGGATGGATGACAGGATAGATAGGTAACTTTAAGGCAACTGAAAATTGTCTGTAGTGTTTGTCAGCAATGTAGCATTATCCTCTGGGATTTTCCTTTCCCACTCAATTGTTTTCCCAGATACTATATAAGCAAATATCTATATTTTTTTTTTTTTCCCCTTCTCCAAGGCAGTAGTGATTCAGATATTCCAAAAACTGGGAATTATCCTGAGCAGGATGATCACCTCTTTCTGTCAATACCTCTTGATCTTAGATGGTAAAATCTTAATGTAATGCACTGATGTCATGCTTTGACTGTAAAAGGTGGAACTCTTCCTGCTTCATCTGATGGGATTTTTAAAAGGTACAATTATTTTGAAGAGCAAACAACCAATAATAAAGCTTGAATGTTATTTGAACCCATGTATAGATATACAGGTGTGATATCAGTTCATAATTCAAGTACTGATTAAAACAACTGTTGAACTTGCAAAAAAAATCCCCCAATCTCAGTGACAAAGTTCTTGTATAATATTCTATCAGTCAATACCAAATGGACACAAACCCTCCGGGTTTTGCTGCACAATATCTTGTATTGGAAATGCCAAATAACAATAAGTTTAAAATATTATATTGTTTACTAATTAAATGTCAAATGTATCCTAATAAAGCTGTACAAAGAGTGACATAGTTCAATTTGATCTAGCTAAGAAAAAAAACCACCCCAAAATTATCTTCATTTTCCAAACTTTATTTTCTCCTTCTCCTGTTTTCCTTTTGTAAATAAAGTTCTTCAGACCACGTGCAAATAGCTATCCATGAAAAAATGTTTTTAAGAATTTTTTAGAGGAATTTTAGCTTTAGATGATGTATGATGATATTCATTCCAGAATACACTCACATCTTGGAGATCTTTTTCTCAGGGAATCTGAATAATAGTGGCAAGATAAGAAGTGAAGTTGGAGAGCATTTTAAACGCTGCATGTAAAATATTTGTAATTACAAAGACCCTAGTGGTCAGCCCCCTAAACCAGCAGAGCAGAACACAGCACACACTCTGAAGTCATTACCTTATGGATGTCTAGCAGCATACACTTTATTTTAACACCAATGTGTCTTGCTGGAGAAGTTAAAGTTGTTAACGTGTCATTTAAGAATTCTGTATTGTAAAATTAATTGTTCTTAAAGCAATATATGTAGAATACAATGACTGTATGTATCCTGAGGGTTATGATGCAGATTTGAAGGTATTTTTCTCTGCTTGGGGTAATAAACTTTATTGTCAGGAGGACTTGATTTTACTTCTTTTATACTGTGAGGAAAGACAGAATGTGTAATGGGGGATGCTGAAGGTGAAAGGATTGAAGAATACTGTACTACAAAATTATTTTTTTTCTTTATTTGAGAAAAAGAACCCTCACTCCCTTGTCAAAGCTATGTTTAGTAGTGTGACATAAATACCGCACACACTTTGTATCAGTTAAGCACTGTTGACAAAACAACTTCTTACTCTGATTCCTAAGCTGTGAAAAGGCCATACAAATGCTTACAGAAGAGATAAGAAAAAGTATTAAAGTACCAATAAAGAATTTAAATTCTTCAGCTGAATGTATGAATAATCTGGCCTGGAAGTTTTATCTGTGAAGCCTGTAACATCTGGGCAGAGGACTGAAGAATAACTAATGCAAAAGTGAACTGAGCAATCCAGGTGGGAGCAAGGTAAGGTAGTCATTTTTATGAAAGTCAGTGTGTTTTAAAGAGGCAAAGGAGCAAATCCACTAGGAAGCCTGAAACACTCAGGCTTCAGAAATGTGATGTCTCAAGGAAAAACAGTATGAAAAAACTTATAATTCTTAAGACTTGACAACACTCAGCAATAAGTCACGGTCTTAGAGGAAGATTTCAACTTTAAAGCAAATGATCTTGTGTACACGTGTGCGTGATAAAACCTCTTGGTGCTTCAGGCATAAGAAAATTCTCAGTCTCCTTACAGCTGTTTTGTAAACAACATCTCAAGCCCCTTAAAAGTGCAATAAAAGTGCTGCCTTAATGACTGGTGTATTTTTTCTTCTCTTTTGTTTAAAGTAAATGAAATAAAATGTGCATCACCACAATGGCTTATGTAATGCTGCCGTAGAGATGTTGGATTGCAGAATGTTAGGTATCAGCACACATAGCTATTTTCCTCACGAAGGAAAGATCAAATATTTGACAGGAAATTGTTTCAGGCTTTTGCTACTAGACCAGATTTAGCTGCAGGGAAGGAGCTATCAGCCACAATCAGGAGTATATCTTTGCTGAGGTACAAAATAGGAATTTCAGCTACTGAAAAATAGTCTGAGAGGTGAAAAAAACTTAAACTTGGCAAAAGCGTGATTAATTTTAGTCTCCTAACAAATTTCAATTTAGACACAAAGATTTGTGGGAAAAATTAGGGGTGTAAAAGAGAGAAGAATGATGAGCGAGAAGATGCCTATATTAGGTACAGATAACTTTGCTGAGGTACAAAATAGGAATTTCAGCTACTGAAAAATAGTCTGAGAGGTGAAAAAAACTTAAACTTGGCAAAAGCGTGATTAATTTTAGTCTCCTAACAAATTTCAATTTAGACACAAAGATTTGTGGGAAAAATTAGGGGTGTAAAAGAGAGAAGAATGATGAGCGAGAAGATGCCTATATTAGGTACAGATAATGCTCAGGAGAGGAGCTGAGTCAAAAAGTATCCTGGTTTGTCTTCTGTAATTTAGTCTCTACATCAAAACTTTCCCATAAGGTAGCCAAAGCAAAAAGATTTGCTGCTTCATCTTTGTATCTTAAATTCCAGACAGAACACTCTGCCAGTGGCTAGGAAAATAATTTTTGATTATGTCCTGGTTTTGGCTGGGATAGAGTTAGCTTTCTTCCTAGTAGCTGGTATAGTGCTGTCTTTTGGATTTACTGTGAGAATAATGTTGATAACACACTGATGTTTTTAGTTGTTGCCAAGTAGTTGTAGTGCCTATACTAAGTCAAGGACTTTTCAGCTTCCCATGCTCCGCCAGCAGGGAGGTGCACAAGAAGCTGGGAAAA
>KL281753.1:43964-67900 GCA_000699545.1 Podiceps cristatus
CAGATGACGTCATACTCAGTATATAAACGGGGGGGGAGTTGGCTGGTGGGGGATCACTGCCCAGGGATAGGCTGGGCATCAGTTGGCTGGTGGTGAGCAATTGCATTGTGCATCACTTGTGTAGTATACTTTATTATTATTACTATTATTATTATTATTATCTCTTCCTTTGTTATCCTATTAAACTGTCTTTATGTCAACCCACAGTTTTTTTCCATTCTCTTCATCGCACTGGGAGGTAGGAGGTGAGCCAGTGGCTGTGTGGTGCTTAGTTGCCAACTGGGGTTAAATCACAGCAGATTACTGACCTGCTTGAGAAGATGTGATAGGTTTTAGTACCTTGATAAATACTTAGCCCAGTTAACTGTAGTCATTAAACATGTGGTGTCTTGTGATTTTTCTGCAGAGAATGATGACCGTTGTGATGATTATTATTAAGCCAGCAAGGCAGAATGAAAATGAATGGGACCCAGTGATAAAGCACAGGAGACCTTCACATGAGTAAAGACACACCTGGGCTTCAGACCCCCACATCAGTGAGCTCCTTATATAAAACAGCCAGACACTCAAAGTTCCAGCACCAGTTATTAAGCTATTCTAAAGCAAAACCAAAACAACCCTACCCCCCGCCAGTCTCTGAATGTGAACAGGCTTGCTTTTGGAGAGCAGGGTTTTCCAAATAACTGTCTTCAAAATATTTCTCAGTGATGAGTTCCTTTTCAACCTTTTATAGGGTTTTTCACTGTCTAAGTTTATATGCTGCTATCACATATTGTCATCAGCATAGCTGGTATCAGACTTTAAAAACACAGACTAACATTTCCAACACAGTGTAGCTCAGTTTATTTGCCTAGTGATTTTGATTTCAAGGACCAAAAATACCCATGTTTTTTTAATAGGAGCAGAAAGGAATGGCAATCCTGTCTCTTGTCTTTTCCTTTTGCAAGGATATGCACATCTGGTAAGAGGAAAACATTGTCGAGAAGTCCCTTCTTAAAACACTGGCAGCACAGCACACTATGAAGAAGACAAGAGGCTGGATAGATAGTCTCAATGAGGATTTATTTGTTCATTTGTCTATTCAGTATGAAAACAAAAAGGGCAAGAAAGCTTCTTAAAATCAACATAGAGGCCCCAAAAAGTCTGACTATCAACACTGCTGATCACTCTTGCATTTTTATTTGTGCTGAGTATCAGGGAAATGTAGATTTCTGACATTTTTTGCTCCCAGTCTCATTTCTTACCCTTCTTGCACTCTTTTCCAGAGTAATCTCTGATACCATCTAAGGAGATGCAGTCCGGATGAACCAGTTTAGTGTCTGGTGATTAGGACTTCTGAAGTTTTCATTCCATCTGTGACACTGTCTGTCCACAGACTTCAGCAAAATGCTTCCCCTTTCTGTCTCAGACTGCTCATTATGCCTGTCTCCAAAGTGGCTGCAGGTGATCTGAAACCCTGCTTGTACCTCAACACTATCCAAAACCCACACTGTAGCAATTCCTATTCCCTAACTGGGAAACACAGAGGTGGCAAAGCAGGCTCTATTATAGCGTGATGACAGTCAAAATTGTATTTTGATGAAATAATAGGACTGCAGGCAATAAAGCTCTAGTTGTGGATCTAATGAGTTTACACCACATATAGTCATGATTTTCCCTTTCCTTTCCCCTAGGCAAACCAATTTAAAGACATATAGTGAGGAATAATTAGTGAATGGTTCTGTTCTACATTCTAAACTGAAATAAAAATGCTGAATTCATAGCCTTGCTATAAATTGTCCTCAAGGACATAAGGCACTGAGAGTTAGACATTCTATATACCTTACAGAAGATTAGGCTTACAAAACTCAGCTTTTAACTTTTATGTTTCTTGTTACTTGGCCACTCCGCATTTTCCCTACTGAATATTGATGCTGTTAACAAGAGAGATTAAGACTGAACAACAATGCAACCAAAACATTAAAAGGTCAAAGTACTATAATTGGAAAAGATTTTTTCCAACATATATAGGACACAAATGCTCCAATTCTGCATTCTTTATACAGGGTTATTAGATAATGTTGTATGGTAATGTAATAGTCTGATTGTTATCTTTCTGTTCTCATTGGTTTAATGTAATTTATGGAGTTCAGCAACACTCTTGTCAAGATATACACATTTCAGTATGTGCATTTCAAACATTCCCAAGGGAAGACAATGGTTTGACTTTTGTCAAGGTCAAAAGACCAACAAAATCTGTTCTATCTTTAGCACAATGGAACATTTGAAGTAAGATATGAGTTCCACTGCATATCTAGAGAAAAAAGTATATACCAAAGATGCTTTGTCCTTTCTGTTTGGAATTTTTTATTTTTCAGGCACACCTGGAAATTCAATCAAGGACTAAATGAATGTGGAAAATAAAATTTATTTTTGTCATCAAAGTTAATTGCTGCAAGTATGGATAAGGGACAGGGGAGGGACACCTGAACTGTAAGAGTCCCACCTGAGTCTATTCAAAAAAGTGCAAAAAAGAAAAAGGGGGATCTTATTTGGTGGCCTTCTCTCTGAACATTTATGCAGAATAACTCCTGCCCTCCAATTCTCTCGTCTTGTTGGAACATGATTTTTTGCCAGAATTTTCTTAGAGTGGTAGTGGCTATCTTCCAGACATACAAATTGTTGTTAAATAGTAAACATACAGCATTTCCCTTAACGTTCTTCTTCTGTAGCTTACTAGGAGCTTTCTTCATTCTCTTCTCAGCTACCCATCTGAAGCCTATGTGACTGTTAAAAAATGTTTCAAGAATAAAAGCTGTCCCATCTTACTTGGAGCTACAAAACAGCTTTTTGGCAGGATAGCAGCAATATGAAGTTGTGTTTTCCTGAAGTTCCAAGAGTTGGATTAGGCTTGTCTGAATATGGAAACCATTTTGTAGCCTAAAATTCAAACAGCTCAGGTGTTTGATTATCTGGTCATAGAATAGAATCATAGAATCATAGAATAATCTGGCCTGGAAGGGACCTCTAAAGGACATCTAGTCCAACCCCTCTGCCATGACCAGGGCCATCTGCAACTAGATCAGGTTGCCCGAGCCACCTCCAACCTGGCCTTAAATGTATCCTGGGATGGGGCTTCTACCACTTCTCTGGGCAACCTGTTCCAGTGCTTCACCACCGACATTGTGGTTCACAAGCGGGAACCCTGCATCTTTGGCCTGGAGCCGGATCAACTAGTGGAGAGGGAGAAAACAGCCACCAAGGTGCCATTACTCATCCAAAAATGCGTATCCAAGATAGAGAAACGAGGGCTGAAGGTGATGGGCTTGTACTGGCTCTGCGGCTCGGCTGCCATCAAGAAGTAGCTTTGCAATGCCTTCGGGAGAACCAGTGTGGCCATGACACTTTTGGAGCAGCTCTACCCCAATATCAATGTCATCACTGGGATCCTCAAGGATTATCTGTGGGAGCTGCCCATGCTGCTCATCACCCCCACACTCTGCCATGTTGTGCTGGAGGCCATGGCCAAGCAACATCCCCCGGAGCACCCCAGCAGAGCAGGATGCAGTCACCCTGCTCCACTGCCTGCCTGACCTTAAGAAGGCCATGCTGATGTGGCTCCTGGACCACCTCAGCCTGGTGGCCTCCTTCCACCACTTCAAATGCATGAACTCACAGAACATCGCTGTCTGCTTCATACCCATCCTACTCACCCAGAACCAGGAACCTCGATGTGGCACTGGCACCAGTACTGGCACCGGCACCAGTACCAGCACCAGCACCAGCACCCACAACTACACCCACTGTGGTGACATTGCTAGCACGGTTGACTTCAAGAGATGCATCGAGGTGTTGCATTACCTGCTGCAGGTCTGGCCAGCCCCCTGGCCCCAGCCCCACTGCTTTGGGCGGGAGGCACAGTCCGGTTGCCTGCAGCAGCCACGGGGGCCGCAGCTGCGCCTGGAGCTGCTGGAGAGCATGGTGGTGGCCCGTCACCATCCCTGGGGACCTGAGACCCCCCCAGCAGCTGCTACGCTGGCGACTGGAACATCTGTGACCACCAGTTCCTGCTAGTACCCAGCTAGTTGGCAATGCCGACTATGACAAGGTGGTGGCTGGCGACAGGGAGAGACCCTCTTCGTGGCCAATTTTGCCCTGGGTGAGAAGCTGGAGATGGCCTCCAGTCCCTGCCTCAAACTCAAAGACTTTGACGTGCTCAACCTCGACCTCGAGCAGGATCTCTCCAAGATCAATGTCTGCCTGAGACCTATATGCATGCATTTTATATAGATGTATAAGTATTTGGGTAACTACACCCACTTCCCTATTAAGCAGGAACGTGACCTGACCTCATGCTGGAAATCCTACAGTGGTCAAGGTGTGCAATCCATACAATGATCTGAAATAATTAAAGAATCTGCTTCAAAGCACCTGAAACCTGAAACACTCTTTACAATGAGTGTGGTGAAGCACTGGAACGGGTTGCCCAGAGAGGTGGTGGATGCCCCATCCCTGGAAACATTCAAGCCCAGGTTGGACAGGGCTCTGAGCAACCTGGTCTAGGTAATGGTGTCCCTGCTCACTGCAGGGGGGTTGGACTAGATGACCGCTAGTCCAACCGCTAGTGGTCCCTTCCAACCCAACACATTCTATGATTCTATGATTCTATGATTCTAACACCATAGTTGCATACTAAAAGTTCAGATCTTTTCACTGAAGTTATGCTGTATACAGTGATTGTTCTTGAGGAATAAATTTTTATTGCAGCTGTGCTGCATGGTTGTGATAGCTATGTGCCTTAGGTGTGAACTCTTTAAAAAAGCCCTAAAGACAGATTTTTGAGGTTAGGAGTGTGCTTTCTTTTTATATGCTGAAATACTGAAGCTACAAAGTGCCTAGTTCCCCAAGATAGAGACTGGAATTTGGCAATTCTGTCAGCTTCAGAAAATGTGTGTGTTTGTGCTCAGCCATCTCTAGTTTACAAGCAGACAGGAAGAAGTCCCACAGGGGTGGTAGATGCCCCGTCCCTGGAAACATGCAAGGTCAGGTTGCACAGGGCTCTGAGCAACCTGATCTAGTTGAAGATGTCCCTCTCATTGCAGAGGTGTTGGACTAGATGACTTTTAAAGGTACCTTCCAACCCAAACTATTTTATAATTCTATGAAAACTTCAAAAGCAAATGAATGGCATGAATAAATTGTATTAACAATTTCTATAGGTAAATAGAATTGAAATTTCATTGACTCATATAGCAGGAAAAAATCCAACTGCTGAAAACATTTGATGATATCCTGGGTAGTAAAATAGTTTACATGTCTGTTTAAAACCTAAATAGATGCTCGATAGGGATTTATGCCTTTTTTGCTCATGAAAAAAATCTGTATTCTATATTCAGTATTCAATCTTTTCTAGTTTCTATATTACAATTTATTTTGTAAACTAGGAATTAAGGCAATACAGAGGTACTTTTAAAGTAGTTTATCAAGTACCTCATTTTTCCTTGCTTACTTTGTGACTATTACCATTCCTACTCGTTTCATCTTGCATACGTTAAACTTTGATCCTGCAAACAACTGAACATATAACTATTGTTTTGCATGACAAGGGTCTAATATAAGTCAAAACCCATTGATGAAGAAGGGGAAAAGGTAGACAGAGCCACTGAATAGATTAATTGCAATGGGGATTATCTGAATTCCACAAAACACACCCAAAGTGGAAAATCTTCCATTGACTTTTTTGGGCAGACACATGTGTCCAGTCTCATGGGTTAGAGTCAATATGATTTATTAAAAAAGTAAACACATACTACTCTCTGAAAGTCAATGAAGAGATGCAAATCTCAGTGAAGCAAAGACAATGATTAATCATAAAGAATCTTTTGCTATTTTTGTCAGTGGAAGTATTTTACTTCAGAACAGTCCTATGGAGAAAAAAATGAGACAGTTGATAAAGGCCCATATGCTAGAAAATCTCTATGGAAACAGTTTTATGGAAAAAGCAGCTGCTGTCCCACAAAGTCAGAGGGTGACCCTACACAACAGTTATTTGAGCAAGCCTCTGCTCCACTGAATGTTTAGTTATTTATTCAGTGTGATAGCTTCAACGGCAGAGTTTGAGAGCTCCTACTCAGGTCTGCTGTAAGCTGGTGATCGGACCATTTTCCTGGGAAGCTGGATGAAAGCAGGAACTACACCTTGCTACACTCCATCCGAGTTTTCTTGGCACTTCCCATGGTCCCTATAGCTTCCCAGGCCCCCAAGGGTGTTAGTCCCCAAATCAAACCATTTTTCTCTCATGTGCAAGCTACTCGAAACTACCTCACATATTCTGTGGGGTGAAAATATAATCATGGATTATTTTGATGGAGCTGCTTGCATGCAGTCTGGTTTTGCTCATCTTGTGTATTGCATGCAAGAGTCAGTACACATCATCCTGCACAGCAGACTTTCCTAGAGAATGAGGTGCCTGGAAATTGAACATTACAGTGTGCAGGTGTGAAAGCTCCCCATGGGTTCAGCCCTAGGGCTACAACTACACAGACTACAGATGTTACTTTTTTAGTTCAAAATCAATTTAGTTTCAATCTTTTGGAACAGTAAACCTGTTTGCGTACACAAAATATGAGATAAGACCAAAACTTTGCCTGTTCTCCTTTACTATCGTGAAAATGAGATATACTTTAAAATAACAGTCTTCTCTGTAGCACATAGATGAAGATGATTATTCTGTTCTATTTTATATCAATAATTAAAATGCTTGATGAAGAAGATGATTATTCTGTTCTATTTTATATCAATAATTAAAATGCTTGATTTTGTTTATTAGCCTTAGCACTTTTTCCACCTCCTTTTCTCACTCACATAAAATGCACAAGGCATAGTATCTGTAGCTTGCTCTTGTTTAAAACAGCTCCATTTGGTTAGGAAGGAGTAAAATACAGCGTATTATCCAAATATTTAGATAGAAGAGTCTTTCACATTCATGGAACCCTGATGTGTGAATGGTTTATGATATTTCAACTGCCAGCTGAGTGTTACATCATGCTGATCAATATTAATGATACCACAACGAAACTTAAACTTTTCAAGTTTTCTGCTTATTGTGACAATACTGTTTTTTGTTGTGCACCACTAAAAAGGTTTTTAAACAAATAAAATTAATTTTAATTCTTCTGGTTTGGAGGCTTCCTGATTTCAGCCTCCATTTCCCCCTGCTTTCTCTTGGTTTACTCCACATCCAGCAAACCTGGAACTACTAAGTTAAAATTTGAACTAAACTATTTTATATTACTGAGCGTTGGATTTGATTCTTGCTGTTCATGTCATCATGAGCAAGCTTCATGTCTAGTTTAATTCAAATTTGAAATTGGGCAAAGTAGCAACTACAAACGGTGTGTTTTACTGATTCAGAGCCTAATCTTGTGAGAATGTGTGGAATGGGACTACTCACAAACTACTGTAAAGCACTGAACTGACAGGACTATTTATATGGAGGGAGTTAAGGATGTGTGTAAATGCAATATAAATGTGTTTGCAGGATGAAGGCCTAGCAAAACAAAGTTCAAACATTCCACCAGTTCAGCAATTGTTATGACTGCTGTCATAGCACAACAGCAGAAAAGTTTAAAGCGCTTTCTGATCGGTGAGTTCCCCAGTTTGCAAACACTGGAAAATAATGGGCAGAACTAAAAGTGGATAAAATTGAGATGACTATTAAAGTTAAAGGGCAAATCCCATAGTAGTTTTCAAGATTAGGTACTGATTACCTGAATGTGCAAATGTTGAAAAATTGCTAATTTGTCCTTCATTATACTGCACTCTGCATAATTACATAAGTTTTTCTCTTCTACTTTCTACCTAAGAGACTTAATTGTGAATATAAAGTGTAGAATTTTTTTAGTGTGCTTCTTTATAGCACATTAAAAGGCTATAATTAATAGAAATAAAAAACTCAGGTCATCTTAATTCATTATAAATGAGGAAAAGCATTGGGGTGTGAAGATTTTCTCTTCTTCATTGACTGAAGTAGAAGTGAATGTTTTACACTGAAATGTGTATTTCTTGTGAAACACCTTTTCAACTTCCCAGGTTCTCTTAATTATATGTACTGTATACGCAGTACATCAATTAATGAGATGTGAGGCCAGATATGCCATAGTGATTTAGAAGCAAAGAGGATATAATTAAAAGTTCATTTATTTATTCTAATAGGAAGATTTCCTAACCATCCTTTCACAGTAAACATCGCCAGATAACAAATCTGGTAAATCACCCTACCATACATCAGTATGTTCCTGATCAGCTCTCCAAAACAACTTTCACATTCTGAAAAAGACTATTATCTGAAGAAAGGCAAGTAAATAATGAACAATTAACTGTCACAACTTGTATTGTCAACAATACATATTGACCTACTCTCCCTACATGTGTTCACCCTACAAGTGTTTAAAAACTCAAATCAAAAAGCACACTCATCTAAACTGTGACAGTAATACTCAATAAACTAGCCCAGAGTCCAGTTGGAGGAAATAAGTATACTTCTTTAAACTATTAGCTTTACCGTTTTCCATCAAAAAGTACTGAAAAGCATTGGCAAATATTGTACATGTTACTGAGTTCTCAATTGCTTAGCAGTTGCCTAATCATGCTTCACTAAATTGAAGGTACTACTTGAATTGGTTTCAGAGGGTGCAGTAACTGTGCACATTCCGGAGTTTCCATCTGCATGTGGAAAAACATGTACATAAAATATTAGTAATATATTATATGCTAGAATTGCCTGGTACTCCATATTTTAAGACTGAGTTTTCGGTTGTTAATAACTCAGAAAAACTTAAAACTTTTTAACTGAAATCTTCCATGCTGAGCTTTAGCCTTGGGATGACCTTTTTTGGAAAATTTCAGCAAAAACAGCTCAGCTGTTTCCAAGAATGAGGCCAGTGACAAATATAAGTTTTTGTCCATGTGTGAAAAGTTGTTGTTTTTTTTTTTTTTTTTTTTTACTAGCGTCTTCATTCTTTGGAGCAGGGACTTGACATGTACAGAACAATGCTTGTGGGCCAAGAATATAACATATTCCTTTGGAAAACTAGCAAACTTACCCACATTTTTGCAGGCTCTAAACCTTTGAATAATTGCCTTTTATGTTTTCTCAAACTTGTGAGAGGACAGAGAGCAATTCCATAAGGTTAAATATTCATGGGGCATACTTCAGCTGAGTGGTTCCTGTCAGGGGTGGGCCTCACATGCCTAAGCCCTGCCTGCTCATACTAGATCTGGCTCAGAGGGCAGGATTTTATGCATCCAGAGCTCCAGATAAGCAAGGGAACAAGACAACAGTATTTCTAGCATGCAGGGAGCAGAAAGGTAAATCTAGCAAAACAAGTAATACTATTATATTTCTCAAATGAAATTCATCTACAAAACATTGTGAAATGCTGTTCTCACAATCTGTTCTTGCAGTTTTATCTCTGGAGTGTTATTATCTCTGGCTAGGTGGAGCTGAGTCTTGCTGAAAGGCAACCTTTTTCTTCTTATTGTTCAAGTAACCAGGATGCAGAACCAGTCTTTGCAGACATCGTTTGGGCCAAAGATGCATTTGTCAGGAACAGAAGAAACCAGGGAGATAGGGAGAGGTAGAAAGTGTTGACAAAATCCAAATAAGGGGGAAACAGGACTCTGCAATCACTGGATATGAAAGGGAAAACCAAAGGCTGAAAGAAAACTCCTTAACGTATCACACATTCTTCTGAGGTTGTAAAGCACAGGAAACGGCAATGGGGAGTCTGGAGAGATGAGACTAGGACCTGACGAGCAAGAAGACAAAGACTACACTGGAAAAACAATGGACATTAAGACTGTATAGATTGAAAAGCAGTTGGACAAAGATCAGAAAAAGAAATCATGAATAAACTGGCTAGGACAGAGTAAATCTTTCTTGGAAAAAAAGTGAAGGGAACAGGCTGAAACACTAAAGTTAATGCTACTTTGAAGCTTTGGATTTGAACTGCAGGCTTGGAACCTCACAATTCTGTTGTCACTCAACATCTCTAAAATCTGAAAGCAAAGTTTTGCATTCTTTTCTAGCTTTGCAGATAGGAGATGCTAGATCCTTTCTCAGGTGAGCCTCACACAGCCTGTTCAAGACACAGAGTCCTCTGTGATTGATGGGGTCCTAAAGGTCTTAACACCAAAGATGATCATAAAGACAGTGCCACAATAACAGCCTTGCTGAGTCCTCTCAGTTTACTAGGGAATGATCTACATGGTAACATTTTGTTAACATAAGTTTTCAGAGCCACGCACACATCATTCAGGGGATGTCAATATTAACGATGTCTTTACATTCCTAATTCATTCTTTTTTCTGCATAGTTATTTTAATTTTTCTGCAACAACAACTATTTCTCTCTAGGGATGCTGTACATCTTTCAAGTCACAGGATAGACTTGTTACAGGAATAAATACTGATTGTGTAAAAAAGAAAAATTATTTCTACAAGAACAGTAATTATTTGCAGAAGTTGAAAGACTGCTTACTAAATAGAGTAAAGGAAGGAAAAGAAAGCATGGATTCCTGGTTAGAGCAACAATAATATCCTGGAGCACTGTATTCCCTATTTATCTTTTCCATAGAATTCAAATGCAAACCAAGCATTTTACAGGTAGTCCTTAATTATACAACTTTTCCTTGATGTTTGCAGAATTTTTTTCAGAAGTGACATGCTGTGATATTTGCAAATGAAGTTGTTCTTGAATATACAAGGAGTTATGCAACAACAGCTGTGAGAACTAAGGTTCTTCCCATTTCATTTAGATATTCAATATTAATGAATAATTTTGACCATAATCTCTTTCCGACTCAGCTTCCTATTTCTAAGTGATGAATCATTGTGAAAAGGAAGGAGTAACTATGAAGCACTAAAATACTCACTGCGATGGGTGCCATATCTGGAAACTAACAACTCCTTCACAAAAATGGGGGATAACTACAGTGCAGTGATGAAGGAGATCAAAAAAACCAATTTGACAGTTAATGACTAAGTGAGAGGTCATGTGGAAATCCCTAATCTGTGAGAGAGCAGTTCAGGATTTTATCATAAGACTCCACAGAAAAGCACAAACAGACAAAAGGTATTCATTAAATTTGCCTAGACATCCTTTAGTGCTGATACTAGCATTCTTCAGTGCTAAAAGCAGTTTTTGAATATGTGTTTAATACACAGAATACAGATATGTATGTGTATTTTTGCATATAAAGTATCATCGTTATTTAATACATATTAAAGAACCATCAGCTATCTGCTGAGCTGATTACCTGATGCCAGGAAAGACAAGCATGCCCCCATACACATACATGTACCCCCACAATGAAGTATGCAGTTTATTTGCCTATCTATATTATTCTGAAGTTAAGCACGTTCCTTAAAATGATTTGCAAGATACTTTTTTCCTTCCCTTCAAAGGGTATCTCAAGGCCATACTGATGGAAGAACATTTGAGAGTGTGACAGAGCTGAGTTAAGGTAGACAAATGTCACTCTATTTATAAGCAATAATAAAAATATCTTATGAATAATTATATAAACATAGTGTATAGTTCTTTAACTTCCTCTTTTTTGCACACTGCATACTTTTTTTTATATGATATTTAGCTTGGACCAAACTGTTTGGGACACTGACTCTTTTTTTTGCACTTACAACAATTCATATATGGAATACCTAACAGCTGTGGCCCCTATGCACTGTTGTCTTAATAAAAGCCAGTGCAGCTGGAGCTGTTTAGGTGACCAGTGTAATTTGACTATATCTCTCCATTTTCCAGAAAATGTCCTGTAAATCTTGTTCTTCTTGGGCTTCAAATGCCATAGAAACAGTCTATTTCTCAATATTTTCACACTTTTCCAGTCTAGTCAGAACTGGGAAGAGCAAAGGCAGTACAAAGCATAACACAAACAGGGAGCTGGAATAGCTGGTTACAGAAATTTACACATGACTAGGTATAGAGTTATGGATCCATCAAGAGCTTCATCCTCTTCGGAAGGACTTTTGAAGATGTTTATCAATCTAGGCCAATCGTCATTTGAAGATCAAAGTCTTAGAAGTGTCTATATGCACACAAGATTCCATCAAGACTTATCACAACATGTCTGCGACTTGGAGGAGGGATTTTTTTTTTTTTTTTTTTTTTTCTTTTGTGCCAATGCAGACTTCAGATTAGGAACAACTAGATCTGATTTTAAAACAACTACAAACTAAATCTATTTTGTGGATACTGGAGCTTTGTATTCATAGCAATAGTGAACTGAATTGCTAAAGACAAATATTACATACAGCAACCAGTAGTGAAATCTTTATTAAAATAGAAAAGAACTTCAACACTTCAATGAATTTTAGTGAAAATAAAAATATAAACTGGGTAAGTTAATTGCTAAATTTTCTCTTTTGTGCTTTATTAATAGTTCTGTGAGCAAAAAAATTTACTAGAGTGCAGTCACTCATGACGTATTGTCAACAGAATCATCAAGAAATAAGTTTAGAAATTGTTAATTTTGGTTTGTAAGTAACATTGTCCTTTTTTCCCCCTCTTCTTCTATTAGTGTAGAAACATCTAAACAGTTCGTCCTGCAAAGGCAAAATTAAAGGGATGAAGATATACCTTATTAGAGAAGAGAGGAAGGGATGACAGGGGAAAGATGAATGAGATAAGGGAATAGAAACCTTATAAAAAAAACGTTTTAAATACCCCAAACAGTCATAGTTTACTGTTCCTGACTATTCAGCAGAAATTTGGATACATTTTAGACTTACCAGCCAGAAAAAAAGCTGAATAATTTGCAGCAAGTGCTATTTAGGGTTAATGTTCAGCTTAATAGATATCACAGCGAAAAGTACATTGAAGCAAGGACACTCTGCAACTTTGAGCACTAGATCTGGACCTACATAAAGAAGCAGTGTGGGGTTTATTTGAGGAATTACTAAAAGGTCAATTGGTTTATAGTATTCTTCTCAGTAATAAGTAAAGAATATTTAATCTAGTGAAGGAGCAAAGGTATATATCTCCTAATGAAAGTAGGCATATAATGGTCTAAGAAAAGTTAATTCAAAAGTTAATATGCTTAATGGGAAAGAATAAGGTATCAAAAATGGAACAAATGGAAATAATCATGCATCTACCAACTGAAATCTGTGCAAACATAAATTATTCAAGACAAAAGCGAGAAGTTCCACACCACCATAGATGAGCTCATAGGTGAGTAAAAAGATCTTCCTGTGAAATGGGTAACAGTTGGAAAGCTCTAGTGGCAGAGTGTATAAATCCAGAGGGCTTTTTCTTCCACCTCACTCAAATCAAATATCTACATATCTACTTTCTTTTTTTTTTAATTGTTTTTATTTTTTCAGTGGGCAAAATCAGAGAAGAGAACTCAGCACACTCAAAACCCCACTCAACTTACTGAGTTTGCTCTAAGAGCATATATACCAACACAGCACACTTCTATACTGAACAAAGTAGCTTTTGAAGCATGATTAAAATGACACTGCCTTTTTCCTGTTTTTGTAACACCTACTAAATACTCAGTTCTTGGTTTTTTTTTAAACTCTGTTTCATCACCCTGAAGAGTGTTTTGGTTAGTGTGTCGCAATATGACAGACATTCGGACTTATGCTATGAAATAGGTGCTGCAGAAACTAACATCTGATGCAGCTGCATAGATGTCCAGCACAATTCAGCAGGTTGAGACTTGAGTGGATTACAGTGGTCATTGCTGAATCAGCTTCAAACGTACACTTTTCATTTGCATTTCTCTTTGATGTTTCTGTTTTAATAATTTTCACATAATAAACCTTGCCAGAAAAAAACAGAATTACTTGATTTGACTTACCTCAGTCAAACCATAAATTACTCAGTTATTGTCTGAAGAGCTTTGTGTCTTTCTTGAACTCGTCTTGAATTTTGGGCCTATTTATGAAAACAGAGTTAGTTTCATTTCACATACTAATTCCACTGCATCTGTATTTCAACAGACATGCATGATAATAGGAATGCTATGACTATGGGAAATCTGTTGTTTGTCTTTTGTTTTCAATAGAAATTACAAATCATTCTACAAAACAACTCTTTCAGAAAAATTTCAGCATTTCAGCACTGCAAGAGCAATCATTTTTAGTTTTTAAAAAATTGAGATTTATTTGGGAAATGGACTTTGATAAAGCAGTATTTTCTGCCAGAAAAAAAAAAAAAAAAAAAAAAAAAGAGTAGTTACTTTTTTTTATTTCATTGGTTCTGTTAATTTTTAGTTATTGACTAAGCTTTACTTCCTATGACTAGTGCTTGCTGAAAACAAGCAACTTATGAAGATCTATAATTTTCTTACTAATAGTTTTTTTAAAGAGTTTTAAAGTCCTTCAGCTATTAGAAATCTACAGGGTGCTATTGATGGCACATGAAATATCTTGGCTTGATACTACAGCCAGCATTTTAACAACAGAGGTGGAAGTTCCTATCTGGAAAAAAAGTTGCTAAAATGCAGCTTGTGCTTCAAAATAAATGCAGTGATGGAGAACTTCTTTTCAGTGATTTTTTTCTGTCAGCAGCAGCTACAGAATGGGGAAATGGTGCAAAGTCTTTTATATACATCACATTTTTTTTTTTTTGCTAGAAGAGTTTTGCTGTAAGTGCCTAATATGTGAGTAGCCTATCGACTAGTGTTTACTTTAAACCTTCTTTTTAAAAAAACTTGGCATTAGAGATGATCTGAGATTAGACTGTACCACAAGGGAGATGTCCTCTGTTTTCTGCCTCGGGTTATGTGAGCCAAACTACTCGTAATTACGAGTCAGAATGGGAGCGACAACCTCTTGGGACTCAATCTTGATGTCCAGAGCCATATTTTATGGTAATAATGTACAAAGGATAACTATGTTTTTTTATTGCATAATTTTGCTCTCCACACAGCTGTGCCACACAGAACGTATCGGCCTCACTGAGACACACAAAAAGGAAGGGTGGAGCTACTCAGCAACAGTGCCTCTTAAACATCTGAAATGTCATAGTGAAGGAGAGTTCAAATAGGTGAAACAGAGGATTACTCTAAAACAAACAGAAAGTTGGTTTGGTTTGGTTCGCACTACTAAAGCACACTCAGAGTGCTCAGTGGGATCAGGGAGGGAAATAACAGCAGGCCAGCAAGTCTGTCTGGAAAGCCAGTGCCTGCTTCTGCTCTGGATGTTCGATACTTTTCAACGTCAGCAACGTTATTGGGTGGAATGACATAACCTTGAAGTCTTGGTCCAAGAGAGGTTCACAGACCAATGTGGATATGTCAAGATGAAAGTGGCAAAATTATTTATTCAGGTGATCTCTGAAATATTTGGAAGGAGTGCTGCAAAGCAGAACTGACAGATGGACTCTGTCGGGGAGGACAGAGGGTGTGTATCTGCTGTTTGGTGTCAGCTGCTTGCAGCTTAATGCCATCAGCTTCATTTCAACACCTATTCCCAACTGTATCCCCCACAGCCTTTTGTGCTCATGCTAGACACAGCCCTAAAAGTGAAAAAAAAAAAAAAAAATACATAGAAGGGTGCATCATTTCTCTTAGATGACAGTCTTTTCACTCCCAGTTGATTTTTCCGTGTCTTATAACAGAATACAGCACAGAATCCTCCCAAGCAGAATTTATCTTTCTCTAAAAACAGCACCAATAAACAAGGCACTCGACACATCTAGGTTTTATGTACTCAAACGAGAAACAGCTCTACAAGAAAACTTAATGATTATATTTAATCTTTGTATTTATTAAACCAGTTCTATAAACCTCAAGTCTTTAGACAACTTGTGAATTACTGACATATTTGAAAAGGTGTCATACTTAATTTTCATGCCTGAATCCATGAATGCTTTGAAAAAATTCCCTCACAGATGTTTCTTGTGAAAAAGATAGGGTGAATAGAAGAGAGCTTTGATCTTTTTTATAGACTATGTGGGGTGCTTACTTTTAAGAGTTTCAGTCTTGCATAGGCCTGTTAGGAGAACTTCTGGAATTTAAAAATGGCAGAAAGATGGCCTAAGATACAAACTATCAGCTAAATTCACAAGCTCAATATTGACACTGTTTAGGAAGATAGCTTCGAAACAACAGGATTGGTAATTACTGTTGCTGCTGCAACAGAATTACAGTGCTTCTGTAGAACACAAATTTTGCAAAATATACAGCACTTTTACAGGAAAGATTACACAAAATATCACCTCAGATTTGGATGAGATACGTCAAAGATTTAATAGTTCTCCAGCGGACTATAATGCACTGTAAGCCAGAAAACAAAAAATCTCATCTATATAAATTTCTAAGGGGAGATAAAACAGGTAAAAAGATTAGGCTAGAACTCAGATCTGGTTTCATGTACATTCTAAGGTTTAATTTATAGCTGCCATTTATCCTACTACCTCTATTCCTAGGATTAAGTCTAAAAAAATATTCACTAACATCTAACAATACACTAAACAAAAATCTTAGTCACAAACTACTTTACTAGCATCTAAATTGTGACCAAAAAGCCTAGGAATTTTCAAATTTTTAATTAAATAAAGCAGATTTTAATAGGAACTTGTGTAAAGATAATGTCTGAGCTGCTGATGTTTCCAATCCTGCCAGCTGAACTGCTTTACAAAGTATGGGACTGAGTATAGGAGTTGAAAAAAGCTATAAGTACAAAACTATGATGTTTAAGATAACACATTTTTACTTCCCTACTGAGTACAGTTTAAAAATAACCATGACTGAACTGAAGTGTGGTCATTCGTTCAGTCTCACTGGGTCAAATAGTCAAACCAAGTAATGGACACAATTTGGCCCAGTGAGATAGAATAAAATTGAATGCAAAAACACCCATAAACAACCGATTAACTTATAAGAGATCATTTCTAAAAACATACAGAGTTCAAGGGATAAACTTTTGACATATGAAGAAAGAATAAAATGAAAATGGACAGCTGGAAAATATATTTAAAATGAACATGTCTCTGTGGGTTCCTCTCTTAGGCATCAGTCCAAATCCAATTACATTCAATGTTAACATTAACAATTACTTAAGTGGGCTTTGGACTGGAGCCTTATTGACTCCAGTTTGTTACAATGATATAAATATAGCAACTTGACTGAAGCTAATGGAATCTCTTAAGGATTTTTGAAAGACAAAGAGCTAAGCACCCTCAACTTTCCTGAGAGTAGGTGCTTATGGTTCCACACAGTATGGAATCTATGTGAACAAGAACAAAACTCAGTTTGTTATGTCGTGAGTGCCAGCTTCTGCTGAACTGAATTCCACATCTCGCAAGCCTTTTTTGTACGTGACTCTGGCCTGTGAAAAGGAATTGCTTAGCTATCTATTTTGTGCTACAAGTTAAAAGAAAGAAAAAAGAAGAAAAGAAAAAAGAAAAAAAGAAAAAAAAAGAAAAAAGAAAAAAGAAAAAAGAAAAAAGAAAAAAGAAAAAAAGAAAAAAGAAAAAAAAGAAAAAAAAAGAAAAAAGAAAAAAGAAAAAAGAAAAAAGAAAAAAAGAAAAAAGAAAAAAGGAAAAAAATGAAAAAAGAAAAAAAAAGGAAAAAGAAAAACAAAAAAAGAAATTGGTGTTGGGACAGTATTGATTTATTGGCTCATAAGAGACAGCAGGTGTTGGTGTTTAACTACCATTCCCTAGTGTGAAAGAGACACCCTAAAGTGGAATGAATGGGCAAAATAACCTGACTCTGAACCATTAGCAAGCATGCCTTATTTGGGTCAGTTAGCAAACGTTGCCAGGACATCAGTCCAGAGCAAATGTTTATGTTCGGATTGAATAAATTGCAGGATATTAGGTGGCAAAATAGTGCTGTATCTATCTTTGCTTTTCCTTGGATACTGCAACAAAACAGTCTAAAAAAGCAGTTGGAATGACACTTGGACTGAATATGTTTTACCCGTAGAAGTCCTGCTTTGGAAGGAATGTATGACAATTTTCTCCAAGGATATTTTTATATTTGAGAAGGGACTTTGATTTATTTCAAGGGGATCCCATTTGGCTATTTCCATTGTTACTGAATGTTTAAGACATTCTGGAGTCATTCAAAATGGATTCTTTTATACAGATAGTATAAAAACCAACCATACACTTCATAGAGATTTTCAGTTTCTGCTTTTCGACAGTAGTAACAAATTTATAAAGAGTTCTTCCAGTTCTTCCAGCATTCCAGGAAGTCCTCTCTGCCATTCTAGGAAAACAGAACACATTTTGTTCCATTGAGAGTTACTTGGTAAGTTCATCCTATATAAATTGTGAAACATATTTGAAGTTAAATGGGTAATTTCCCACTTAAGCCAGTGTAAGGCCCAAGTAAAACTTACAAAACCTCCATTTGCAATATGAACAGCAGCCAGCCTCAGCTACAAGCCCTTCATGCTTATTCTCCAACAATTGCTTGCTTTTTTAAACTTTCTGTGAAGCAACTCACTTGGCAATAAGCAAGGAGTTGCCAAACTTGACTTTATCACTGCGTACACTCAGTGGCATTCTGCTAGCTGATGCATAACGAAGATGTGCCATGTAGACCAAGCAACAACAGAAAACTATTTTCCCCAAGAGCAAAACAGGTCCCTACACAAGGACATATAGAAACTGTACAACCCAGACTGAAATATTTAATACAAGTTTGTTTCTCAAAGCCTAGTGCCCTAAGTAGCCATGTTGTGCAGCTTCTTCTTGACAAGGTTAAAAATTTCTCGTAGAACTAATTCATTAGCACGCACTACTTCTTCTCCTCTAAAAACTCGTGCAGTTGCTAAGTAACAGGAATTAAGGTTTCCCAGGTCCACCAAAATTTTTCTAATAGGAACAAAAGGCTCTGTGTTCCAGGCTGTGTCACAATATTTAGATGTCTGTAACAAAATGTCAAATTATAAGGAAAAATCAAATGTTGTGGGCCATTTTACAGAACTCAGTAGTCTGATTGTGAGCATCAATATGGCCACTACCAGTTCTTCCATATATTGCCTTGCAATCTTAGATTCACCTGTTTACAACAAATGTGGAATGAAAAGTGTGTAAAACATATAATTTCTCACGTATTTTTCATATTACTATGTAATTTAGGCATGATCCATTATTGGTGAAAAAGTGTTACTTTGACTTATGGAATATTTAGAACAACAGCAGCAAGTGACTCAAGTTGCATCTCTGTGGTAACCATCAAAGACATACTAGCATTGCAATCGGAATAGTATTCTGCTTAATTTGTTGGAGACATGAAAAGGGAATAAATGGAGAATAACTGCCTATGTCCAGTAGAGAATCAGCATTAAACACAATTGCTGTGTGAATGACTTGAGGACTAGGATGTGGAACATGTCATGGTCCAGCTGTCCCACAAGTGCAAACGCATCAGCTTTGGTTATTCACTCATGAAGGACAAGAAAAGGGACTACTCTTGCCCATGAATAGTTACAGCACCATTAAAATTATATTTCAATTTTAAATATTTTTAATTGACAGCTATCTATTAATAAAACTGGTTGAAAAGAACTGAAATTATATTTTTCTTTCAGTACTGCTTGTATAGCCTTGAGCATTTTACTCCCTGTAGCAGGAGCAGGAGATGAAAGCCTTTCAGGATGCAAAAACATTAAGCCCACTGTGAACACACTTCAGTGTGTGCTTTTCGTAGTTCTCTTGCTTGGACTGGTAATGTAATTTATTTTTGAGCAGGGCAAGAAGAATCATAAACTTTTTATGTGAAAGTTTCAATCATGTTATTCATGTATTAATATTATAATACACAGAATCCCCCTCCTTTAACTTCACTTGAACTGTATCTGGCCTGAATTAAAGAACATTGGATTTTCACTTATCTGCTCTTCGTTTTCCAGACTCTAGAGAAGAAACTTACTTGGCTTCTTCACTACAGAGCAGCATTTGCAAATTTTAGTCATCATTGCATTGTCCTTAATTGTTCTTCTCATTACAGAGAGGACAAGAGGGTTAAAGAAAACAAAATAATTGTTTATACAGAGGATCTCTGAATAGCAAAAAAAAATTTACATGCTGGCAAGAGCAAACAGGCAACATTAGAAATACCTTTCTTAGCCTTTCAGAAAACATTGCAACACTTTTCAAATGCTGATCCTACTGGAAGGATGAAAGGTGCACAACTGACGTACAGACAAAGGGCCATCCATTTGAGATTAATAGAGTATGCAGGAGTGTCTCAGTATGGGTCATGATAATGCAGCACTGACTAATTAAGTAAATAAATCAGTGCCAGTTTTTGAGCTATTTGTTTCACTGATGCTTAGATACAGTGGAGATAACATGCTAGTGTTGTCATAATAATATACTGCTGTGAGTTTAGATGTCTCAAGCTCTTGTTTTCAAGAAAAATAATAGCATACAGCTATTTAGGCCATTTAGAGATTACCTGGTAGACCTCACCATGGGACTGGAATTCATAGGAGCATGGTAATTAGAGATGGAAAATACCTATTAGACAACTGGGTTCATTCCTTTCACAGGGGGCATTGACTTCCAATGTACTTTGGATTACATCCATAATTCTCAAGAGACAAAGAGAAAAAGGAGCAGTAGATCATTTCCTGGAAACTGGTAAAAAGCTCAGTACATCTGCTAGAAAATGAAAGTCTGCATCTGAGCTGCTGTACTGACCTTTTACAGAAGCCTTATGAGCTCATCTAAAAAAATCAGCACATATGATAGAAAATAAAAACTCAGTGATGAAAGAGCTACAAGGATTTCTTTTTTGTATGTCAGTATTATCAAGACTTGTATTTTCCAAAGAAGGAAAAATGAAAATTTCTGATGGCACCAGAGCAGTGAACTATATGTCTTACTAAATAACATATTAGCTCAAATAAATGACAAAGTTGAGAAATGGCTACAGGCTGCAAACCTGATTAATAGTAAGCAATAGTTTAAATTTAGAACAGATGTGAATGATGGCTGCAGCATTCTTGTTAGAATAAAATCTGCAATGTGCAAATGCTGGGGGAAAAAAAAAAAGTTCAGTTTAAAAAGACTTGAAAATCAACTTTTTAATCACTGATTTCGACAACTGAAATTAACAGTAAAAAAGAATGCAATATCTTCGTAATATGGACAAGAGCAATCTAGAAGGAAACAAGTTTCACTTGAAATACTATTTTTAAAAATTAATATATTTTATAAATTCTGTCTAAAACCGTTATCTTAACAAGATGTCTCAAAGAAATCAGTGAAAATAAGTTTATGAAAATCATGATACAAATGTGTTTTATAAAAAACAAAAATGCAGAAGCAAATCTCTGTGTGAATATGTGTTAAACCAACAAAGTAATTGAGGAGCATAGAGCAACTTAATCTTATTCTACAAAATCTTTAGGAATTAGCATCACCACAAATACAGGTAATCCAAATTTTATATGAGAGGCAATTCCAGAACAAAGATGTTTAAGGATGATTTTAAAATCAGAATCACATTTGGTTTTTCATTATACAAACAAGTAAGAGATGATCTTTAAAGATTCCATGGCATAAAACAGAAGAGATAACGTGAGTGGGAAATAAAATAGAGACCTGGAAAAAATTGGTGATTTGCCCAGGAGCATGAAGTAGGTGAGTGGAATCGCTAAGAAGAAAGCCTAAACTGCCTGCCCACATGTCCAGTGACATATTGGCTCCAGTTTTAATCTTTTTAATCACATTCAGAATAGAGCTGAAAAGTATGATCTATAGTGATTAGTAGTGGTGAATTAGTGAGGAATTTAGAAATTTGGTATTACATGTGCTTATTTCTATAGGTGCACAGTTTGGGATATTGACAAAAATAGATCATTACATGAAAAAGTATGTATGTTAGCTATATCTGATTAATAAAGATGTATTATAAGAGGTATATTTTGTGCATGACTGATTCAAGAAATCTGTTTCTCAACAGTTTCCTAGATACCAAAAACATACACAAAAATTCATTCACATATGCAATTAGGTTTGGTTTTGTTTTTTTTTTTTTTCTTTTACTAGTCGTGAACAAAGGAAAATTAAAGCTATGACTTCAAACACATGCACATACTTCTGTATATTACAGATTTAGGACATTTTTAATATCAACATTGAAATAAAATTAAGTAAATTAGGCAACAAAGACATAGCCATAGAAAGGATAAATATATCGGTCTTGAATACCACTACCGATAGAGATGGCTCAGTTATAAAATAATGGTCCTGTTAAGTCATTAGGAGTTTTGTTACTAAGAGAACAAGACTTTACCCTTTGATCCTTTATGTTTTAATTCCAGGTACACAAAAAGCACAATAATACATTCATAAAAAAAAAAAAAATAAAAAAAAATAGATTTAGGCATTTTCATTGTGTGCCTAATTGCTTTTGAAGAGGGATTGTTTCTTTAATTGGAATCAAGGTGTGTCAATACAAAACTCTTATTATTGTTAATCAGCACTTAAACCAGTGGCATTATTCTTGTCAGAAAGTGGTACTCAGCATGGCTAAGGCTTCCTGTACTACAGCCTAAGGGGAGAGACGGGAACTAGACAGTGTATGGAATCCATTAAAGGTCTTATGGACTGATAGTGAAGGTTACCAGAAACAGTAGAAGAATTGTTACTCTGCACAGATGAGCAAAAATTAACAATAAACATACTTTATGGATTACACAAATTTTATAAAATAAGTATTTTCCACCTGTATTGATCCAATGTTTTATTCGCAACTTCCTAGAGCCAGACTTTACATTGGACCAGGCTCTGTGCAATTAAAAAAAAAAAAAAAAAAAAAAGTAAACCAGCTTACTTTTGAATATTTGACAGGTCTATTCAGCAAAGCAATTAAACTTGGTGTTCAAATTGTCCCTACTTCAGTGCAGAATTTCAAGTCTTTACTCAATCAGAGCATATTGGAGGGAATGTGTCAGTACCTAGTGTGTTCAAAAACTTCTGTAATTACAGCTTGAATAATATGATTATGTTTGGAACATAACAGACAAATGTTATCTACTATATGACATGGGGATTGTGTATGTGAATGTTTTTCACTATTGGAACAAAATGAATTCTTGTAGTACCAAATTTGAACTGCTATTCTTTCCTAAAATGTCACTACTAGATTATTTTAAAAAATAATTGTTAATTCAAAAGATTTATTAGTGATGATCAGCTCTTTTATACTTGGCTTTCTGATTGTGTTTGGTTAAAATATGGGAAAACAACAAATCTAATAAAACTAGACATTTGGAAAATTTCTTCAGAATTCTGTGTAACAAAGAAAAATCAATTCCACAAAAAGTATATTCTTGTAAAATAGTTTTTCTTGACCTAGTCCTGTCCTGAAAATGTGAAACGTGATTTATAACCTGACTGATTCAATCTGACTCACTGAAAATAGAATAATATACAGAAATAAATTATATCCCAATTTTCTGCATAGCTGATCCATTCACCATCTGATTTAAGCACAAGGCTTTGAACATTAGAGTTATCTTCAATTTAACCCTTTAAATTTAAGGGTTAATTTTTCTACTTGATCTCTTCAAAATCAAAGCTAAGTTTTGTTGGGCCACATACAAGCTTTCAAAAGTTTCATGCTGATGTCTCTTCCAGCCCTTCTTCCAGTGCAATGAACTACAGACAGGGGCTACAACATATCTACAGTAATTCAAAGTTTTCTTGTGAACTGACTGGCCTAAGAGTGAAGAATAGGTCAGTCAACTCATAAAGTTGAAGAAGAAAGTGCATTGTTTGCTGCTCTGCACCTGTAATCATCTGCTTATTGTCTGGGAGGACTGAGGAACCATGCTGAGGAGAGCAATGAAGCAATGAAACTGAAGTCACCTCGTTGCATAACCTTCATACCAGGTGAAATAATCCAGGAATAATCCAGGTGAAAGAAAAAAAAAAATTATAAAAGAATCAGCAAAAA
>KL281753.1:67919-87931 GCA_000699545.1 Podiceps cristatus
GGTTTTAACATGGAAAAGAAGATTTTAGATATGTAAAGTCCAGGCAGCTACAGAAATGGACTCTTGCTCATGAAACTTAGCAAGCAGAAAGAATTCTGTGTGATGCAGGTAGGACAGGGATACACACATTCTAGCAAAGATTCCAGAAGTCATTGTGCCCTATGACAACAGGTTTAGAAAGTATGATGGATAGATACCATTACTTGTGTCTGTCATGATAACAGAGGAATTAGTCTCTTAAAGTGGGAATATTTAGACCTAAAGTCAATAATAGGACTAGTTCCATGGAAAATACATGAGGAAAGAGGGTTTCAGGGAAGGTAACATAAAACAATAAAACCCAGAACTTTCCATATATAAATCTTACAGAAAAAAAAAAAAAAAAAAAAAAATCTAAGACCAGTATTTGCTAAGTATTCATATCATGGACCAATTTCTATCAATTTTAAGTAAAAAGAAAACATATAGCTATGCCAGTAAAAGATCTCCAGAGAGTACTTTGTGTTTAAATAACAACTGCCTTGCATTTTTTTTGGATTAGTGAATGCAACTGTTTATTTACTGCTACTTATATCCAGATAAGGTAGTAGATTTTTAAGTTGTTATTTTATTCTTTAAAAAGTATAAGAAAAAGGGCAATCATTATTTAATGGAAAAAACCCCAAACAAACAAACAACCAAAAAACCCCCCAAAACAAAACAACAAACCCTGAGTGGGTTGTTAGTGCCTTTTGAGTTTTTTTGGAAGGGTTATAACATTAAGTAAGTACTTTGCAAAGTTTTCAAATGGAAAGGCGTAAACTATACCATAGAGCTTAAAACAGAGATATAGGGAAGGAGAAAAAAGGGGGACTGAAGTTCTGACAGTACCAAAAGGGGATGTTTGTAACTGGATTAAACTATTAACAGTTAACAGCTGAAAATGGAAAGCTGCAAATTTTTAACTACAAAGATAGTGAATCTTTTTGCTGCAATAAAAATATACTAAGACTCTGATTTAGTTATATTGGTCACTGTTATTTGAGTTGTTCTGCACTAATTTCCTAAACCCTAAGGGCCTGCTCCAAAAACTTCACGAGTACAATAGCTATCAGCTTTGAGTTCAGTGGGAATATTAAGCTTTGTTTAATGAACCCATTTGACAAATGTGGAAGGTCTTGATTCAGAGGAATCCTGTCATGAGATTAAGAATAGCTATAGCACATGCTTAAATTGACTGTTTCTAAAAGTTCTCTAAGTGTGGCTGGTTTTTCAAACAGAGGTTTAGATTTTAAAATATCTCTTTCCAGGGAAATAGACCAAAAAATGTACATTGAAAAATCCCATGACATATGTCAGCAAAGAATCATGGCTACAACAAAGCAGTTCAAATACTTACTTTTTAATCTGTTTGGGGTTTTTTCAAGTGTAAGATTGATGCGGTATTTATCGTAAGCTATCCTTCATATGAAGATGCACATATAAAGCTCTATAAAGATAGAAGACTTAGTTTGACTAGATTTGGGCAGTAAGCCTCACAAGATATGATCCACTTTTCTCTAGATATTTCTACAGAGCATTTCTGTTTTGCCCCCAAAGCAATTATACTCTGTGCAGTAGAAATATCAGAGCTTCTCCCCCAGCAATCTAGGAACATCATATAAAGCTAGGAAGAGCCAAATTCAAATAGAAGAAAGTGTTTTTTGACACAGCATACAGATCTGTAGAAGTTTTTGCCAAAGCAAGCTATGGATCCTAGAGGTTTACATGGGCCACAATGGGAAACTTGAGAAGGATGTGAACAGAAAATTGTTACATTTAACTAAAAAGGCATCAAGCTTAGTAAATCCCCGATCTCAAAATATTTGGAGGCTGGGACAATATTACAGAGTACTATTGGACACATATGCACTGTTCTTACTCTTTCTTAGGCTCATAGATGTTGCTGGAGAAAGGATGCTGGGTTGGCTAGACCTTCCCTCTTACAAATATTCACATTCATATGTTCATAATTGTATACTGCCATACAATAGTGAAAAATAATTTGCCAGACTATAGACTTTTGGCTGAAATAAGGGTAGATAACACTTAACCAGCGTGCCCCTTGCATAGAACCTGGCCACTGATTATGACACACTTGGTTGTCTCAATAGTCTTGGGCAGCACAGTTTATGTGACTACTGGAACATAAAAGGAATGCAACTAATGGAACAGAAAATATAAACATTTTTACCACTGACCAGATGTCCTTGTTATAAGTGTTTACTACAAAGTTCCTCCCACAAAGGAGAGGCAATAAAGTCATTAGGTTGAGCAAGAAAACTGCTACACCTAGTAGTGCTTTCTCTGTACCAACTGTCAGGCAACAGCTAAGAGGACACTCTTAAAAGAAGGTTTGAATGAATGAACACCCCCAGACATCCTTTCTATGAGGCTCTTCCCTTCTGAGAAGTCCTCACTAGAGGACAATGGTAGCTTTCAGGCACTCTACCACCCAGATAATTACACTGACAATAATAATTATTTGAAATACCAAGCATTCAATACCTCAAGACAACAAATTTTAAATTAAGTATTTCATATTCCATCATTCTGCTTCCAGTGCAATTAGCCATACACTAAAGATCATCCAAAAAAGAAAGCACTTTCTTTACCCTGATGTATTGCTAAACTAAGGTATACTAGGTTAGGGAGAATATGCCTTTCACAGTAATTTTGTAACCTTTTTTAACCAGAGAGTTGGTAGTTCATGTCTAAGCATTGATTCATCAAAAGATGTAAGCAATTCTCAACTCTAAACACATTAAAAAACTTACTGACTTAAAAATCAGTATATACTTTGCTGAATAAATATGATCTTAAGCCCAAACTAAGCTTGTCCTAGCTATCCTTCTGGAAAGGGTACTATGAGTCATTAAATAGGATTCTTCATTTTAGATATCAAATCCTCATAACTGTCCCCAGATAATCAATGAAATGCACAGAGAAATAGGGAAAATATTAGGATACAAAGAGCAAAACCCATCTTCCCACTAAAAGAAATACAATGTAAGGCATCTTAAATTAATCTTAAATTAGGAGTTTCTAGAATAGCAATAATTGTATACTATACTATATCCTCTGTAGAGCAGAGAGTTCCCACTTCCACTGTGGTTATGGACATATCGCTCTACTCTTACAGGGTGATTTAATAGGAAGTCATGGTTAGTTTTTTATTTTTCAAACTTTGCTATTTAACCTATTTTCCTTTCTAACTTTCCTTGATAAAATTGAGCTACTTATTAGTTAAGTTACTCAGTGAAACTGTGCTTTAATCTCCTAATGACTCTATCAGTATTTATTTTAATTCTGCAATGTACCTTTTGAAATATTATCTATGAAAGCTGGTCTGCAAAATAAGGTCTTATTGTCCAATGTGCACATGTATGTAACTCCCACTGAGATGGAGAGACCACAGGAAGTTCAGTGTCATCTGCCAGAAATATGATGACATTTTGAAGACAGGGTGGGAGGAAAGAATGTTACTCAGGAAATGTATTATTTTATGGCTTACCAAGATGACCCTGATCCTGCGATCAGTGTTCATATATCTGATCTGTTGTAACAGAATTTCACAGGCCTTTTTTTTTTTTTTTTTTTTTTTCCTCCTCTGAAACTATTGCTGCAGACAACTGGACTAACAGTATTTATTTTAGTTTATTTTAACATTATTTATTTTTCATTAGAAGCTTATTGATGTCATTGGAAGCATGTCTATTACTCAGATTTATTTGTCTATGATTTCTTGTCTCCTCACTAATCCCTTACTTAAACAATGAATTTATGTTCGTTTTCTGCTAGTCTTCTAATGTCTCTGCTTATTTCTTGAGAAGCTATTAAAAAAAAAAAAAAAAAGTGTATTAGTCAACTGACAATCTCTTTTGTCACCACCTTCAGATTTTAGGGTGCATAACCCATATGGCTTTGGCGTTCAGCCTGTCTTTGGAAATATTAACTTACACCAGACTTGCTGAAGTTTAATTCCTAATGTTCTCAATAGACTTTTAGGGAAAACGTGCATTCCTGTCATGTCATGTCATGTCATGTCATGTCATGTCATGTCACGTCACATCACGTCGTGTCGTGTCGTGTCATGTTATGTTATGTCATGTCATGTCATGTCATGTCATGTCATGTCATGTCATGTCATGTCTTGTGTTGATGGGGAGAGAGGGAGAAGCCGCCTCCGCCTGCCATTGTGAAACAGAGGGCATGTTGAACTGCAGAATGATCTATGGACGGAGATGGCTATAATCTCTCTAGTGTCTGGAAAATCAATTTTAGTATATGTGAGAGTGACAGAGAAACTGTTGCTGAAAATATATATGTTTATTCTCCTCTATTTCTAGAGCAACCAAGGGAAATCTGATTATCAGTGCAGCCCCCTAAGGAAAAAAGCCCTGTTCCATGAAGATTTGGTTAGGTCCCCAGCATTTTTGAGTTAGGAAGGTCAGGAGTTAAACAATTAAAATTCTACCACAATGAAGGGGAAGAATGAGATACCTCAAGATGATAGTCCTTCCTGGTGAAGACTAAATATGCCAACAACCAGGAGAATAAAGAAGAGTTCCCCTGCATTTATTTAGAGGGATTCTCCTGTATATTCCATGGGTGGCTTTTACATTGTTTTTGAGAAAATTTTGTTTTCATTTGATAAAAGGAACATTTTGTTTCAGGATTTGGAACTGGACTCAGGTTTTCTTCTCTCAGCACAATGCCCTAACGACTATGCAATGGATTCCAGTGCTTCTCTAGTTGCTTTCATTAAAGTTATGCCAAAAAGACAAAAGTCTTGCCAATAGCTTGGCAATTAGGTTTCTCTTCCGAGAACTCCAATTCTTTCTTAGAGCTTCCATTTCCTGGTTAAATGCTAAGCATTAGATTAAGCAAAAGGCAAGGGCAACAGTGACTACCTTCTGGAGTACCATAACAGAGCTTCCCAGATCCAACAGGCTATGTTTGGCATCCAGACAGATCACCATCATCAGGTTGTTGGGTTTTTTTCTCCTAAAGTATTCAGTCCCTATCTGGAATCAGGTGATTGATAAACCATGAGAATGTCACAACAGAAATGTGTCTTGATCCTTTATGCAAAACTGATGTAAAAACTATATGTGAAGGGGCTGGCATAGAGGGAAAGAAGGAGTGAACAGCAGCTTTAAGCAAAGCTACATCTAAGACAAAGCTTCTTATGCTGATGAAGCTATGCACAAGAACTGAGTTGTATCTTTGCCTTAAACCAGCATGGGGTTTGTGGCCTTACTCCTCAAATATATATGAAAGGCAAAGAGGACTCTGTTGGGAGAATAGGGTTATTCTGGAGATACCCCTTTTACTCAATAGGCTTTCACTAGAATAGTAATGAAGTAGAAAGTGTAGGAAGAATTATAACTCACCTTCCTTCAGCAGAAATGAAAGATTTCTTGTTTAAAATGCCTTATCATACTCCTCCCAAAATCTGTCTAAATAAATTATTACACTGCAAACAGTCATCACATGGAAGCATTAAAAAACCCCCCGAAGCTCTTTACACCATGCTACTTATGTTTTCATAATTTGTCCAGAGGAAAAAAAAAAAAGGAACTGAACTTTAAAAGGATTAATGTATAGAATTATAAAAAATCATGCATTATATAGAAGCAAAATATTTCTGAAGCAATAATTATAATAAAATTTTACTAAAATATATAAGCAAAAAGAAAAGCTAAATCTCATAATCACAGCACAGAACATAAAATGTAAACAAATATCCATTAAGATCAAACTGAACTGAGGAAAAAATTAAATGATTCAATATTCAAAGAAGCTAAGCATATTCTAACTGAAGGCCATCATCTCAATTAAACCTTTTAAAACTTTTTGCTGAAACTGAAGAGTATTGATATGGTCAGTTATTTTATCTCAGCAGTTGAGTCCAACACATCCACTGGAGAATAATAATTGCTTAAACCAGTCAGGTTGAATTTGAAAAAGCACTGCCATGTTCTGTGCATTGTTTCAATTTGTATTTAGATCATTAGTGCTAGTTTACATAACTATTCTGTGTAGATACCAGTGGAAATTATCTTCTAGAAACATGGACACATTCTTTTTCTGGCCACCATGATGATGCATACTCAGTTATCCAAGATAGTGATCAAGATCCATGATTCAATAGTAAAACTGAGTGAACTAAATTCGAGAAAACACATTTTCACATATATCTAATTGTTGGAATGCAATGTTAGTTCCAGAGCACATGAAAGCTGTGATATGAACCTTTTCTCTGTTATTTGAATTAAACCATATGGAACTTGGTTCTGTTATGGCATTTGTCTTTTAAATAAACAGGACAACAACATTTTTTTTGTACAGACTTCTAACAGTCTGATACATTCTATAGTGCTTGCAGGTAAGTTTCATAACAGGCAGACTGTGTAAATGGGAGTTTTGTACAGAATTCAGCCTAATTCAAGTTCCAGATAGGAAGTGAAGAATATGGAGAGAACTTTGGAAGAAAGAATATTTCAGTCTTTGTTTCCAATAAGCTTGAGTTTTAAGAGAGCACAAAGACAAAAATGGTAGGATAAATAACACCTTTTAAAAAAAAAAAATAGTTGCCATGGAATTGAGTCCTAAATAAAATATTGGATAAATAGGAAAATAAACTTTTGAATGAAACACCAGACTGTTTTACAGTGGCACATCCAGCCTACTGACGTTTGCTTGGCAATTTAACAAAGCTGAAATGACAATTGTTGCCTGTCTGCAGGGAGCTGTGAGTGACAGTGTCCCAGGGCTCAGAGGAGGGTCTCTTAAAGCAGATGGTCAGACCATCAGTGAAGTTAAAGTCTTACCTATGTGCTTCCTTTGCCTTCATTTGCCTTCTGCTAGCCTCTACATTTGTAAATTCATAGAGCAAGGAAACTTTCCCCTCCTCAAATGATATCTCTTAACTTTACATCCACTTGTTTGTTTGATTGGTTTTATTTAGCATAATAAAGACTGTTTAAATGTCTTTTTCTTTTCAAATAGCACCTGTATCAGACTGTTAGGTAACAGGTCTGGAAATCAGAGATCTTTTTGTAATATGCCTCTTGCTCCCAAGAGCTCTCAAAATTAAATAAATATTTCACATATGTGTCAGCATTTTCATTTAGGCTGTGCCAAGCTTAAGGAGAGTACTCATTAATCTTGAATGACCCATTCATGAATTGCCAAAAAGAAAGAATTATGGGTTATATCTTACTTAGGATACATGGAATTCTTTCCTGCATTATTCTAGCTTTATATATATTTTTAACCAATACCAAAAAGAAAAAAGAGTATAATTTCCAACTAAATCTTTTTTCAATAAATATCTGTGATAGTCTATAATAAAAGCCTGGAAGGAGCAATAACGCAAGTGAAGACCTGCCCTCCCCCACCAAAGTAAATGTACTTTCACAAAAAATGATTGTTCCTGAAAACCCAAGATTAAGAAAAGGTATAAAAGGACACTGTTAATATACATAAAATAAAAACTTGACAAAACAGGAAATCCTTCTTTTTTGAACCTCCCAAATATTGACTGATTGAAAATTCTATAAATTCTAGAATAACTACACAGTGAATCAGATACTGTATTTAGTTAACAGGCAGAAAAAGAGGCCAGTATCAGGTGATTAATTTCCCTGTTAAATTGTACATCATCAATTCTAAACTTGAATCTGTGCATACAGAAGGAAAGTATTTTACAAAAAGTAAGGGTTTAGTTAAGTATTTTCGCTCTATAGTGTGCATACACCTTCTAATCTGAACAGGACATAAGAAAAGCATCATTATTATTATTCAATACATTCCATTACTCAATTCATTATTCAAAATGTAAAATTATTTGGGAGGTCATGTATATGACATCATGATATTTCTGATTATGTGTGGTCAAATGCAGCAATGACAGGCAGCTTTCCTTTCCGAATTATTTCTGTCATGTTTACCTTCATCTCCTACCACATCAGTCTGTAAACATTAAATCATTCACTGCCACATTATCAAAAAGCATTTGAGAGTCTTTTGGGAGTTTTAGTGGATTCAACACATTGAAATACATCTCGCACTATTACTTGTAAATTTATAAATTTTAGAGAATGACACATGGAGTTATAAAATACCCTATTACAATCTACAGGATCAACACCAAACAAAACTATTTAATCAAAGAAATGAGGTTTACTTCACATAACATCCAGTAAGTTAGTTTTCAGATTACAGGTCTTCAGTTACCAACTACTTCTAGAAGAAAGGATGTTTGCTTTCAGAGGAAGTGCATTCACCATGAAAGTTTGATTAACCACTGTAAATAGTGACTTCTTAATTCCTACTTCATGTTCTATGATGTGCTTGTTCTCTACAGCAGTCAGGGATCAGGATTTCCAGAAGACAGACTATATGGCCATTCCTCCTTTGAGTGGCAGGTTCTACTATGCTGTCAAGCACTGCTTTTTGTTTTGTTTTGTTTTGTTTTGTTTTGTTTTGTTTTGTTTTTCAGCACACCGGGGGAATGTGGCAATCAGTCCTGCTAAAGATCTAAACAGTAATGTCTTTAAGATGGTCTTAGTAGCTTTATGACTTCACCTGCAAATGCTAGTCCTCTGCAACCTCTTAATCATTGTCTTGAATATGGCAATTCTGAGTTACAGAAACAGAAATGTAGATTTAGAAAGAATTTCTAGGAATATCTAGTCTGATTATCTGTACCATGTCACAATTTACCAGCATATTTCCAAAAGGCACACAATCCACTCTTAAAAATCTTTAACAAGAGACCCTACAAGCTCCATACCTAGCCTGCTCCACATTTCCTCTACACTTGCTTAGTTAGATAATTTTTAATAACAAGCCAAAATGTACTTTTCTGCAATTTGAGTCAATCTTTTCTCACCTTTTATTTCAGTGGCAATGGAGAACATACTGGAAAAAACAGTCATCATGACTCCCCTCCAGCTTCTCTTTTCCAGATTAAACAAATCCAAGCCTTTTAACTTCTTTCATTGTTTTACAGAAAACCTCCTGTTAATGAAGCCCAGAATAGAACCAGCATTTTTCCAGCATTTTCACACTGTTGTTCTATATTTAATTTCTGGCCCCTTGGATAGCAAGAGCATTCTTTTTAGCTGCCCAACCAATCCTCCCCATTTTGGGTTCAACAGAGAAAGTATGGGAACAAATGCAACTTCGGATGTCCTTTCAGTCTGCCTATTCTGTCAAAGTTATTTTAAACCTACTCTTACCTTCTTTCTGCCAGCTATAATTGGATGGTATATCCTTAACTTGTTCAAGAGAATGTCAAAGTATGTCTGAGATACAATCCCTAACATTCTTTATTTTCCCTTTAAAAAGGAAAATCCTTCTCTTATCATCTCCTCTCTTCATCTTTCACAAGTCTGAAGCACAATCACTAAGAGTTTCAAGGACTACTTTATCTACTTTGTTAAATACTCAGGAATAAATTACATCAGGGCTTGCCAACTTGAACATTTATCTTGGCTAAGTATTCCTTATTATGTATTGGCTTCATCTGACATCTACTTGTTAGAAGTAATTATTTGGTCAAATTAACTTTCTTTGTGAAAATAAAACATCTTGTATGTCTGCTTCTTTCTTGTCCATATCAACATATATCCATATAAACATTTAGAGGGTTTGGTTGAATTTTTTTTTTTTGGGGGGGGGGGGGGGGATGGGGGAGTTTTTTGTTTAAATTATTTAAATATACTTTGTAGTATCTTAATTTTGCCTTATGTTCTTGGCTAATTGAAATTCACTGTTTTTTTAGTCTGCACATTTCATACCTATGTATTTGTGTTCCTCAACACTCATTTATCCCTACAAAAATTTTAGAGACTGACACACATGATATGCAAAAAATAATTTTTAACATATTACAAACAGGAATCTGACTCCAACTTTGAGCTATTGACCTCTGAGGTTCTTTGTCTTTTGTTACCATGGTTGACAGATCTAGATATAACAATATGATTTACCACATTCTAAATTAATTTCTAGATTAATTTGCATTTCATGTATCTTTGTATATACACCAGTGGTCTGCAAATGCAACCTCTTGAACTGGGGAAAATGTTTTAACTAAACTCCCCTATTAGTTACAAATCCTTTCAAAAAATATATTTAAAGAATGGATCTGTTTTTATTTTTAACTTTACACCATTGATCTCTTTTTATATATTCTTTTTTTGCTCCAAACTAGCATTTTCTTCTATCCTTAGAAAAGTGTCTTCAGAATACTAGGAAATATCTAAATGCTAGAATATGCTAATCAAATATTTATCTCTAAACTGTGCTGCTATATATACTTCCAGATTACATATTTATGTGTAATGCTAAACAGCTTCTAAAGTACTGAACACTTCATTCATTTCAAAGGGACTTGCTGGGTCACTTAGCAGTTTTGAAAAGCTACCCACTTATTTAGATGTCTTCATAAGTAGAACTTTTATGCTGAACATCTTGAGCTTGCTATGAAAAGGAAACAAAGAGTTTCAGGAAAATTTGGTACAAGGAGATTATTTCCTTAGTAGTTACTATATTGAGTAGTGCCACTCTTAGCAACACTATCTTTATTAATTTGTGCTGCTACATGTATCTAAATCATATAAAATAAAACTGAGCTCATCACAACAGATTCACTGTCCTGAAGTTATCAGAAGAGATTAACTAAGAGCTCCTTTTCAGTAGCCATAAAGAATTTTTCTCTCCTTCTCTCTGCATGCTGCTTTTCCCAGTAATTCCTTCAATTTTAACGTATCTGCCTGGTTCTCATTACACAATGATGACTAGACCACAATCTACTTCACAGTACATGTACACTTCTCACCAAACTGGGGATAAGAGATACAGCAAATCTTAAGAAATTCCATTATACCAGGCAGTATACATATTTGTACCTCAAAAAATATTTATAAAGGCAGACTTCCCCCACCCCACCCCTGCTTAAAGAAGTTTATGGACTTCAAGAAGTTCTGACTTTTCCTTTTTGGTCTTGTGTCACTTGCTCTTCAGACCTGTCTGAATAAAATATGATTAGTTCACAATTTAGATATCAAAGCTTTCTAGCTCATTTTTAGCCTGGTTTATTAATGAAATGTGGTTCACTGTGATCACTCGTTTTTCCCTTCTGTGTCAGAGTCAGGCTCTTTTTAACATGTTGAACTACTGGAGCAGAATCAGACAGAGTTGACTGAGGATATGGAAATCTCCAGAATACCATGTTCCTTCAGATTACATGAAAACTATATTCTATATTCCGTGTAAACAAGAGTGATCCTCCCAGTGGCCACACTCTGGAGCTCAAACCTTAAATCTTAGGCATCAGACACTTCAAACAACTTAGAGGCACAAATCCATTTCTCTTAAACCTTTTGTTGCACTTTTCTCGAAACTGGCTGCCAGTGATTCTCTGAAACTTTTCCCTCTCAGTACTGTATTTTCCACCTCTGACTTTCCTGTGTTACCATCTAAATGTGTTTTTTTGTTTTGTGTCTGAATAATTTGGTCTTGAGAGCCTTTGTGATTGTCTTCCTTTTCTCTCCCTCTGAAAAGAGATGCCTTTCTCTCAAAAACACCATAGCAATTTCCATTACCTCATGCTCCATAAACATGTTTCATTCATCTGCTGCAATTACCCTGTACAAAATCAGGTTTTAATATAAAAGTTATTATTCCATCATTAATTAAAACCAATCCCCTAAAGTACAATTCATGGAAAAAAATTTCACAATCTCATATTCTTTGTGCAGAACATTCAAAAAGTTTCAAGAATCTCACCACAACATTAAATTGACAGCTAGAAAGTTTGTCCTCAGCCAGAAATGAGACTGAACAGGGCAGTTGGGTAAATAAAATTAGAAGATTCTTTGAAGACCTGAACTCCGAATAGCCAAGAGTAAGTGTGAGTAGTCCCTTAGGAGAGACACCTCTAAAGTCTTCTACTCTATGAATAAAACTCAGTTACAGGTAGGTTACAAGAGAGCAAAGGGAGCAATTAATGCTCCACACAGGTAACTCCAGCTCTCTGTGGAATCTTAGCTGGGACCTGTTACTTGTTCCCTGGGGTGGAAAACCTGCTTCTCTCTTAATTGAAAAGGTGTTTCTGCAAGGTTAACCTGTAGAGCTTTTCTTCCGGGAGCATTGGACTGGCCCAGGGTGTTCAGTGGGCTGAAAGACCTACAGAGGGGCCTGTAATAACCTCCCACCAGAAGGCAGTTCCAGCTGTCTAGCCACGCTCCCTCTCCGGCTTTCTGGATGCAATCTGGCCGGGCCTTTTGCCTGCGGCCGCAATGCCAAACACCTATTTGAAGACTAAACAGCTTTGGTGCATCTACATACTTCGTTTCAAAAGACCATTCCCTTTTGTGCTGAGGATGTGCTCCTCCAGTGGTCATTTTCAGATGGTTCAGCTATGCCAGTCTTGCAAACCAAGGCATGTAAGGTGAAAAAGGCATTGTGTTTTTCTGACATTACTCTTGCCAAAGGCAAAATGTTGGGTGAAGTGCTGCTGTGTTTTTACTCTTCACTACACCTAGCACTAGGAAATTGCCTTTCTCTGCACATTAGAGCACTGGAAGATTTTCTTCTCCCCCGACCCCCACCCCCCTGCCTAGCTTTGCATGAAGGAAGATACAGGTTAGTCCTTATGACTTGTGTTACATCAGTTTGTATGTAGTCCACCAGCAGATTCTGCAACCTGAACAGGCATAATCAATGAAAGAGCACGAATGTCATATAAAAAACCTCCTTGAACTTGTGGGCCATGCGTTAAGTTCAGGTGAAATATTGTCACCTTTACTTGGGAAACAGTGAGGTTTGTACCTCTCCGCACTCGGAGGGATTCCTAAATAAGAGAAAGGAATTCACAGTAAGAAGCATAACTCACAATGTCTACGTATTGTGAGACTGTGGAAGAAGCAATCATGGAATAAGCAAACTGAATTGCATAGTTGAACCTTGCTCTTAATCAGTTTTAATTAATAGTCTCTGTATGTGACTAAAAGTGTGCAGGATTAACATTGTAAAGAAATTCTGATGTCTTGATTTCTGCTGGGAAAGGCTATACTTGGGAGAATTTAGCCCACAGAAAATTTCTGAGATAAATTGATGGTTTTAACAGGCCCTGTTCATCATCATGGTTACAGTAAAAGAGGTACGCATTTACTTGATTCATCTCCAATTATATGATTAAAAATCAGATAATTTACTCCAAACTTTTCATCCTTTCGAGTGTTAGACCCATTCAAGCAGCAGGTGATATCTCAGTGTTAGAAGATTAGGGTTCAGGGTGGGCAGCAAGCCTAACTTAAAAAGGAATCTTTACATACTGTTAGCAGATCTACCCAGAGGCTTTAAAAAGCAGAACATTTCAAACACTTGCACAGTATTTTGAAGTCATAAGTCCTCAGGAAAAAGTAGTAACAGTCTCTCTGAAATAATTGTGGGACATGGATTCAATACTATGAAATTTTGCTATCCACTTTCACTCACTGCCTATTTAAGTCCAAGAATGTAGCAAGGGCAGAAAAGAGATGGAAATGACTGAGAGAATGGAAGATGAGATGTGTTTCAAGTGTTTTAACTCTCTGCTTTGAAAACAGGAAAACGTCTGAGTGACTTCCATGTGAACAAGGTATTATCAAGAGATATTTATACTAAAATTCATGTTTTGTTTACTTTTTATACATGGAAGCCTGGCACTGAGTAATCCCTCCTCACTTCATTGGTAGTTTCCATGTTTCACTTCCTTTTGCAGATCCTGCTATTTCGACTTAAACCTTTAGGATTATTTAGTTTCTTCTCCACTGATTATCATAGCAATTTAACTAGAAAATTCAGTGGAATTATTCTAGTGAGTAATGTTAATTCATGGGAAAAATAATTGTAGAAGAAACCTTTATTACTTTTCTATAAAAATATTCAAAATATGCAGCTCATCTGTGCTGCACTTACTCATTGTTTATTAATCTGTTTTAAGTGAAATTAATCATATATTGAGGTATTATTCACTAAACCAATAGGCTTTTAAGAATCATCAGTCAACTCATTCAAATACTACATTGTAGAAAATGCCATTAAAATATCCAAGCAACAGAAATTCACCTGTCTCTAAATTACTATCTCATATCTGTAATGCTCAAAAGTATGATACTGAAGTATCCTATTTATCCCTTTTAATACCTGAGAATTCTCCAATTAGAAATCCAATAGAGATAAAATTACATAACTATCCCTTCTTTTATTCAACAGATATAACCATTTGAAATTTAAGCATAATATGGCCCAAGTACTAGAAAACAAGTAACATAAGGTGTGGAATGGTTCAGACTATCATATATACATGGGAAATGACAAGAATTTAACAAAGGTTCACCCTGTATCTATACAAAAGTTAATTTAAGATTAAGAGCCCAAATGAATTGGGATTAGATGCCATGTGCCAACACTGTTCCAAATACCAGCTGCCTTGTCAATTTAAATAGTACAGAAATAAGGCGTTCCAATATTTAAAAAAAATTATTAGACTAATTCATCACCTATTACATCAGAACTATCAGAATAGTTCACTGAGAAGTAAAATTCTGATGTCCAGTTTCATTTCAATCTAAGACTTCAATTGAGATATCCAAGTTATGATGCTTATTATCCTAAACTCCTTGTGTAGTCAGTAGGAAAAAAGAAACGCGTACTTTCGAAAGCAGCTTCATTCCTGAAATGAATGGCAGTGCTTTCCTTTCCATTGATCAGAGCAGTTTACTGCAAGATTTCTAAAGACACCTAATGTTCGACAGATGAATACAAGTCTTACTAAATTAAAAATCTTTGTTCTTCATTGGAGCCTCTTACTGTATATATTATTACTGTGTATATTAGTCATGATACACATAATAATAATTAAAACAACTGAGGCATTATGAACATTTTGTTTGGGATAAAAAAGACTCAAGTGCAATGGAAATTTGGGAACTTTGCCTATTTTGCATATTTATTTGATTGTTAAAGTGAAATAATATAAAATTTGAAGTGTTCCAGACTAATGTTCACATCAAACAGTGATGTTAGTGTTCACATTCACAGACGAAAGAAACCTGGAAAGCCTTACAACATTCATGAAAATTTTTTTTTCAGGAAAGCTAAAAACATGGAAAAAAAATCGTATTACAGTTTTTCAGTTCAACTGCTTTCACTGAACTAAACACTTACGCATAGAGGATAACTAATATTTTTCCCAAATTCTAAGTAATCCCTCATAATAAACCAGAACTACAACTGAAAAGAGGAAGTAATTTTTCATTTACCTTCAAATTACATGCCTCCAACTGAAATTTCCACTGGAATCAGAACAGCCCATTTTTCACAGATACTTTAAAGCTTTCAAAAATTTTATTTTAAAGTCTTTCAGATCTTACAGATATAAAGATATCATTCTGAAGCTCTAGCAGTTCAATAATCTGCTTAAATGAAAGGCCATATGTACCCAACCATTCTGGCTACCCATTCCTCAGCTCAGGAAGTCACTGCATCCTCCAACTCTCAAATCAACACAGTACTCACTTGAGTTCAACTTGAACATAACATGTTTACGCATTCTTTTGACTTCCAGTTCACTTCTATCCATAAGCAGTCACTTCCTGCTCCCTTAGGAGATGTAGTAGTTTTTCCCTTTCTTCCCTCCACCTTGGGAAAGGATCAGCTGAGTTTGGTTTTTCTTCTGTCTAGTTCCAAAGCTGTAGGGAAGCAGAGGAAAGGACTGAAAATAGCTGTCTTAGAATTTATGTAAAGGAAAGGAGAAAAGAGAAAAAATGTCTTTCTTTGAGAACTGCTGAAAGGAAGAGGAAGATGACCTAAGTGCTTTTTACATGGCAAGTTCTAAATGGCACCTCTTCCCCAGAAAGTGAGAAAGCAACCCCAGAGCTGATATTTAGGAGAGTCTGAAATGCCTCTAATTACTGGATGATTGTTTCCTATCCAGGAAGACCTCCAGGAACAGGTAATATGGAAGATATTACCTTAATTAGATTTAGGAGCACCTCTTTCTTAAAGCCATGGAGAAAAAGACTGAGCTTTATTTAGCTATTAGTTTCCCCTCAGGTCTTACGTACACTTCCGAAAACTCTCTTATACCTATCCACCAGCTCCTTGGAGCAATACTATAATTCTTCAGCACCAGTCCAAGAGACTTAGTTTCAGTCCTTAGTCTACCAGTCAAGATTTCAAATTCCCTAATTTGAAAAGACTCCTAAAAGGCAAATTTAAGCCTACTAGTTATTTCTTTTCTCAATTATCATTGACACCTAGTAGAAGTAATCTGGAGATTTCCAGAGATCTGTGGACCTTATTTTGAAAACCACTTCTTTACATCAAAGTGAAATAAAAGATCACTTCTCTTCACAACTGAAGCTAGCAAACAAGCACAGATTATTACCTAAACTTTAAGTAAGTTCCTTTATGCCTGATTTCTACTGGTAGTTTTTTGAATTATTTTTCTCTTTACCATTAGTTTGATAACAATTAATATTTTTTGTAATTTAAATTAATTAAATACATTGTAATAGGTTTCAGACCTAGGATAAGCTAAGTAGTTTGATGTGTCATATTTACTATGATTATTTTTTAAAAGTAATAATAGCATCTTATAGAATGCAAGATTTTGGATTTTTTTTTTTTTTTACACATATTCACCTCTGTTTAATTGCAATTTATAAACTAGCAATGCTATTTTGGTTTATGAAGGGAAAAAAGGTATAATTTTAACAAATGTCTGCCTTTTTTCTTCAAGTTCATAACTGGCCTGGGCCCAGGGTCTTCCTAGGTGGACTGTACGTGGTCTGAATGCAACAGTTGAAGGTACCAGCTCCCCAGGCTGCCTGTCTGAACCGAAGGTCACATCTAAGGTAAAAGAGCAGCAGAGGGGAATCTATGACACACTTAGCCGTACCCTTTCATATTTTGCTGCATTCACACAAACTGCCAGGGAAATTGGGTGCTGAAGAGTAGTGTCTGACCTGGGGAAGAGTGAGAAGGATGCGAACATCATCTCCTGCCAGCTTTGCAAGGACAGAAGGAGAGTTTGGCAGTAGGGCCAGACAGCTGAGGTCATTCACATCTTCAAGAAGCAGCTGTTTGCTTCAGGGCACAGCAATCCCAGTCCTCAGATCCTACAGGCACTCTGCCGGCAAGCGGCACTCTATCAAGCTGCTGTTAACAGTTGCCTTCTATCATGTATCCGAATATTAAGCCTGGTTTAGACAGAAATTATCTACACCGATGCCAACTAAACTATAGGCAAACTTTAAACAGAGTCAGGTCCTTAAACAATCTGCCTTAGTATATTAATTTGAATATACTTAAGGCAGATTGCATGGGGAAAACAAACCTGTTTGATGGCAGAGAATCATTGACCACAAAGTAGAAAATCTGAAAGAAATAAAAAGGCCTATTTATAGAAGTTGCCAACTAATTCTTTTTTCCTTGAAATTACTTTCCTGGAAATTTTTGTGTAATATTTTTATTTTACTGATGAGTGGGAGGAATCAGAACAAAGCAAGAAAAGCAGGCAGACTGTTTTTTAAATGACAGTTTATATTTGTCCTCCTTGGACTCCTTTCCCAAAACATGCCACAAAGAACATTCCTTCTCTTCTCCCAGTCATGTCTCTTTCTTTTCCTCTTTCACATTTTCTAGTGCCTTCCATAAGGCTAGGATAGTATTTTGTGGAGATGAGACTCGTAAAGAGAATGAAGGACCTCACCGGTATACAGTTAGACAAGGACGTGACAAACCTGTCTTTAATTTCTACTTTTGCCACAGATTTTCTCTGACACATTTGTTGAGCCATTTAATTTCTCTTCCATAGCTTTCCATGTGTGAAATGCAGATAACCATTCTGCTTTCCCAGAGAGGTTTTGCTGAACAAAGTTACTCCCTGGTATTTATGGCTAACGATAATCACAGTAACATCCAACCTAGAAGAAATTTCTTACTTTTTTTTCTTTCTTTTTTTTTTTTTTTAAAAAAAATTGCACCCCCACCCCCTCCAACTCTCCTGCTTTTGGAGAGATTGACTTGCATTGACCTTCATAAAAGAAATATTACAGGAAGGTACACTCTCCCTGACGTGTATTTGAGTACAAATGTCACTGCTTATCACCACCTGGAACCACACTGGGTTTCCTTGCTTCATATGGGCACTACTGTATTTACAGATTTGCTAGGCCAAAATTTTATCACTGAATAGGATTTATTTAGTGATTCCTTCAACAAAATAGTGAAAATGTACATCACACAGATACAACCAAATGCTTGATGGGCAAGAACTACATGTTGCCTTCCTAGCATTATGTAAGAATGAATGTCCCAGCTGTCTTTATCAAACACAGCAAAGAAGCTTAAAATCCAGGAATGACTCTGGATATAGAGAAACCTGACCTCCAGTAAGACTGTAAGGGCATTTGTTTGTTTAGAAAGGAGTTTGGGAGACTGGCAAGGACAGACAATAACAACATGAAACTCCAGAATCAAAATTCAACTATTACTTCAGCGCAAGGCTCTAAACCCGTAGTTGTACGATACAATTCTCATTTTACAGAGCATTGGACAAAACAAATATAGTGGGCTTCCTTACGTATATTTTTACATTCTTTAAAGTCTGGTTTATAACTTCTGAATTAGATTCTTCTTTAGAGCTTAGCTAGGCAGGGTGTGCCATGCCTGAGGATCAGTAGTCCAGTCTTGCAATGCAATTTAATGGTACTTTTGCATTTAACAGAATTTCTCTGTCTGTTTCAATTCCCTTCACTTCCCTCACAAGCAAACCAAAGAAACTACTAAAGTCAGAGAGTTCCATCCAGCAATGCCAAAGCAGACTTCTCTCAGTTTGCATCTGCCTAAAGGAGGGCTTTGCAATACACATACCCTTGACCTGGTGGTTAGTGCTAGGTTACCTGGCCTCTAATCTCTTCATATCTTAAACTCCATGATCGGTATGAATCATGGGTATGATGACAGTTAAGGTCATCTTTTAAATCAAAGAGAACAGACAATTCTAGTAATTCTGCACTTATCAGTAGTGCTTCTACTTTTCTGTTGGCCCAGATGAAGGGCTAGAGTATTTGTGCAGATGATCACTTGGCCTACAGAGAATTAAGAAATCAACTTTCTTATCTGAGAAAGAGAAAATGGCTGTATCCTCTCCTAGTCTGTTGCAATCTGAAGAAAAATAATAATTAATTCCCAAAATAAAGAGATCACTGACCATGTAAGCTTGAACACATGATGAAACAGAACAGCTTGAATACATTGACAACAGTAGATGGAGAAACAGAAGAATACGTGAGATACTGATTCCATATCTTCAAGTGCTGTTTGATTAACTTTTAAGTGTGAATTCATTGAAGATCTTACAATGGATGCAGTCACAGCTGAATTTTACTTGTTAGTTGATACTCTTTCCAAAATCTGATAACTTAGACCATCTTTCTATTTACAGCTCATGAACAAAGTAACTTGACTATGTGGCCAACAATATTTGAGTCTACAAACTTCTGTCAAATTAATAGATGTACCTCTGCTTTCAGTTTTCAAATACTTGCAATTCATTCATAAAACCATGCAACTAACCACACAAGTCAAATGACATTTTTCTATTCCTGAAGTTTTTCAAAAATAGCTTTGCAGAAAGTAAGATTTTTGTTTCTAAAGAAAACTTCCATGTAAACATTTTTTTTTGGACAAGTATTTTTAAGGAAAAATCTATTTAAAAAAAAAATAAAAATGTATATAGTTTAGGTAAAATGATAGAATTCTATTTTACAGAGAAAAATTACATTACTACAAATTGAAAGTTTTGATGGAAATTTTTCGGCTCAGTCATAGTCATAAATGGACCAATGTCCATTATGGTTGTTGTAGAGTGCTTTCTGTTTCTCTAAATGTCATCATAGAATCATAGAATCATAGATTCATAG
>KL281754.1:0-22318 GCA_000699545.1 Podiceps cristatus
CCACCCCTGTAGCCCCCTGCTACCAAAACTTGGCCAGGCAAAGCCAATGCAGTCTGATAGGAGTAGGGATCGATAAGCCTCTCTTATTTTCTTTTTTATTCTTTTAGCAGGGCAAAATGAAATTACAGAACTCATGTGAAAGGATTTTGTGGAAGGCAAAAGTGTAAGTCTAAAGAAGCAGTACAAAGGGATTAGACCTTTAGGAAGATTAGTGTCTATTAAACATGATGATCTGGATGCAGCTTCCAGCTCTCGAGGTCCATAAATTGCTGGTCTCTGGAACCTGAGAGGGAGGATCAGGGAAAGGGTTGCCTTAAACTCCCTGCCAGTTCTTTGCCTAGATAACTGTTAGGTGTTGGAGATCGGGGTAAGGGAAAGCTGGGCTGTTGGTTAAGCAAGTTGAAAAATTCTGATGTTTCAGCAGACTTCATCTTGCCTAGAATTAGTCCCGTGGGTCTTCATTAATCTCCCGTCTCCTCACCAGCATGCACCCAGAATTCGTACATGCTTGTGGCTTCACAGAACCCCCCAACCCCAAACACTGGCCACAAAAATTGGGCATTGGGGAGGAAAGGGAGAGGCTGAGCTGAATCAGGGAGGGTGCTGGTGGATGGACGCTTTCCACAGATGCTGGAGAAACGCCACAGGAGAGAAGGGTTTGGTGGGTTGGGGAGGAAACATCTTGTGTGTCCTTCTGTCCCTGCGAAAGTTGGGTGGAAGTCCTGGGCCACTGGAAAGGCTGTGGCATGCCGGGAAAGTGTCAGCAAGCCTCCTGTTGGCATTTATATATGAGGAGTAAGCACAATCCTCCTACTATTCCAATGAGCTGCTTTTGCCAAGGAAAATAATTTGTAACTCTTTCTTCCTGCTGTAGTGCTTCTCCAGCAGGCCTGGCTTATATTGCTTTAACCCCTTGGGTGCCAGCACACGCTGCAAGGCAGAGCAGCGCCTTGTGCGAGTCTTGGCAAGTACTCCCACGTGTAAACCAGCTCTGAAGTAGACTGAAACGTCGTCTGGCAGTTAGCTTTTCTTTTTCATCAAGTCTGTTCCTTAGGGCTGCTGCTGCTTTTTTATGTTTTTCTTCCATTCCTGAGGCTGTGGCAGCGGAGGAGGTGGAGGCTCGGGAGGAAGCGTGTTTTCTGAGAGCTGCTTACCTCCGTGTGTGGAAGGAGAGGGAAAACAGAGCAGGGAAATGGCTAGGTGGTTTGAACCTTGCTCTGCGGTATTGTCCGTCATGATGCCGAATCAACAGCACAGCAAGGCTGCTGGTGTGATGTGCTTTTAAAGAATTACTCACTTGCAAGTTCAAAAGCAGTTCTTCCTCTGTTCTCTCAATAAAGCCTCAAAGAATAGGAGATGCCTGTGCTTTTTATTATGTACACTTCAGCTCTTGCACTGTTGCATATATGCACTTTTACCTTTGATCATCATTTGGAGAAGTTTGCAAGACAGGTTTAGCTGTGTGAGAAATGGATGCGCTGTTTGCAATAAGCAATTTCTTCTTCCCTCTAGTTGCTGGCTGAATTTTAAGTTTATCACCATTCCGCGTCCTCCGAGCAGAAAGGCTGTTTCCTTTGTCTGTGTGTTAGCTTTACAAGAGAGCATTGCCTTTGCCCTTTTGTAGAAACTGGGCAGCTGCTTTGCCGTGCCCTTGATGAGAGATGTAGCAATTCGTGTTTCTCTACATAAGAAATTGAAAAGGACAATAGCTCATTTTGTCTATCCAGTGTGTTTTTTTCCAAAGGGAAAAGGGAAAGAAGCAAATTATTTTGTTTAAAAAAAAAATAACATTTTAATAATGTAGTAGTCTAACCTTTATGCTAATTGCCCCAGGCTTTTAATGAAGCAGTGTAAAATTAGTCCTGTGAGTCTTCATTAATCAAATATAGGAGCTGATGGTATAGTATTAAGATGCTGTACTACCTCGGCTCCCCATGCAATGTTGACATTTGCTTATATTCAGAGTAGAAAGCAACTATATTTTTTTGCTAGCTCATTAAAATAATTAGCTATGTTTGGCTTTTTTTTTTTAAATTTCTTTTCTTAAAAAATCCTTTTAATGAGGAAAGATGAAAACAGGATGGAAAAGTCGAAAGAATCAAATTAAGATAGAAAAACTGACTGCTGGAGGCTTCCTTTGAACATAAGATTTATGTATGTTAATGGCAGCTGTTGGCAGGAACCTCTGTACAGACACCTTGTTTGTTATTTGCAGAACTTAGAGCAGAAGCAAATAATTTCAAGGGTCTTTGTTGTTTTGTTTTGTTACATTTTATTTTCCAAAGGTGCTTTAAGAGCTGTTACGCCGCCTCTTTCTCCCAAACTCAGTGCTCGCAGCGGTAAGGTACTGGTGCACATAGGCACTGCTCTAGTGCCTGCTGCTCTAGGCAGGTAAGTGCTGGTGCTGTGCTCTGGTTGTGAAGCTGGTCTCCCCTCTGCAGGCTGCTGGCACCGGGTCTCTGCTCTGTTGATGTTTTGCTTAAGCTCTCAGAGCAGGACTTAAAAGGCACATTGGTCTTCTAGTAAGTCCTGCGTTCAGGACAAAGAAGTGCTTAAAACCCCTCCTCTCACGTGAGAAGCAACCCCAGATGCTCCGTCCTTACTAGAAGTACCCGGGATGTTTAGAAAGGGCCAAATCCTGGAGCTCTGGACCAGAATCGCATCCACATCTGCACTCGCTAGAGGGAGGGGTAGCAATCTGGTGTTACGGTCCCATCTCCACTTCAAAAGCATTTCTGTCAAGCAGTATTTTCTGGTCCGTCTGCTGCCTAAGTAGAAACTGCTGTCTGCTATAAAAATGTTTCTGGGAAAAAATGGCAACAGAGTATGATTTTGTGTTTAAGATGCTGGTGTAGCAGCTTTGAGTTTCTATAGGGTAATTATCAAAGCCGCAGTTGGCCGACCGCAGCCAAGGAAGGACCAGGATAATGATCCTTTCTGTGGAACTAAAGGCAACCGTCAGCCCCGTTGTGCTTGGCTCTGTATAAACATGCAGGAGACAGCTCCTCTCTGGAGACTTTAACTGGCAACACTATTAATATGCCCTTTCAGTTGTTGAGATGATGGCTCTCATTTCAGAGTTCAGGGCTTAGTGGCAGGGCGGTATAGAGATGATTATGCTGCTATTGCCTGTGTCTGTGCGTACGCGCACGCACATGCATATTTGCAGATGAAAAATGGTGGTGGTCCGGTGGGGATATGGCTCTTGTCTGGGAATCAGGCAGCCTGCACTCAGTTCCTGTGTTTGCCAGATGGTATTAACAGGCCAGCTCTCCTTTTTCTTTCATTTTTCTCTCCCTGTGCTGCCTCTTCCACAGGCAGAGAATGGAGATGAGGATATCCCTTTTTAATAAAAAAGATTTTGGCTATCAATTGATGGATGGTTTTAAAATGAGCGCTGTGATTCCCACTGCTTAGAAATGACTGAGAGTTTAGCTATTTAGTCAGAAAGGAAGTTTGATTTCCACCCCTCACTCCCCTGGGAAATGTCTCTTTTCTTCTCTTCCATCTCCCCGTTTCTATCCAGATGCTTGTTTTCAGATAAATCATATTTTGTTCCTGATCTATTTTCTAGTGTGGTCCAATGCCTCTCTCATTGCCAGGTTAACAGCTCTTCTCTCCCAGGAAGGTCTTTCCATTTCCCCCTTTCCAGAGAGGTCCATAAAATTTGTTTCCCCTTATGTGTCTTCTGAAAAGCATTAAAACAGGTAAGCTAGCACTTTGACAGCCTGTGGTGCAGGAACTATGAAGGTGAGGGAGCAATTCTTAGCGCAAAAAATGCTCCGTCTCCTACACTGAAATTCTTAGGAGCCTCAGCAACCCCAAACAGCTGCCTACAGAGGACTCCCACAAAAGTCCTGGTTTATCCTCAGGTTGTTTCACCTCCCAGCTCTATGCAACCTCCAGTTTATAACTTTCTTCTTTCCCAACTGATGACAATTCTCTTCCCTTTCAGTCCTGTGGGAATCCGGTACTGCAAACACAAATGACTGTGATGCAGCGTAGTCTACAACTATTTGTGAAATTTAAAAAGAAAAAAACACACACATAAACCTGAGGATTAGCCATGCGCAGTGTTGGACTTACTTCAAACCCCATGCAGTAGGCAGTCCAGATATGTGTCTGGTCGCATTTCCCCGAGGGTGCAGTGCTTGAGAGCTGAGCGTAGGAGAAACCCCCCCAAGAAAACCCTAAGGTCTGTGTGTGTTCATCTCCCACATGCCATGCTTGAAAGCTTTTCCTTGTAGAGCGTGTGATTTACATAAGGAGCAGTCATCATTCTTCGCCACTGATCGTTCCTTATGTATATGCAAAACCTCACTGATGAGGAGTGTGGGATTATATTTCCGTTAATTACAATGTTCTTTCTGATCCTCTGGCCAGTCAGAGGAGGTTTGGGGAGGGTTAGATCGCTGTCGAGCGAGAGGCTCTGCCTTGAATTTCTAAGCGCAGGAATAAGCTGTCAGCCGTGCCGTGCCGCTGCAGCGCGGGTTCGGGGGGCTCGGCTGATGGACGGATTGCCTACAGCCCCCTGACTGGGGGAGGCCGCAGCGAGCCGCAGTAGTACGCCGCTCGTTGCCTTTGGCTTTCATTGACCCAACGCTGTGCGAGATTACAATTAGGCAGTGAATATATGCAAGTTTCCAATGAAACGGGCTCCTGGGTGTTGCGCACAAAGATGCAGAGAGGTAGATATGGATGGGGGAAGTGTGATTTAAAGCATTGAAGACAAAGCCTGCAGCCAGAGGCCTGGCTTCTAATCCCATCGCTCATACTGAGTTGTTATAAAATCCTTTGGCAGCACTTAATCTTTGAGCTTTAATTCTGTGTCTGTAGGGTGGGAGTGCAGATGCTTTATCCATACTTTTGTGAAGTGCTTAAAGATCAATAGAAACCAGTCCAAGGTATTACGGTTGTTAATGTAAATACTTGTTGTATCACAATATCTCCAGCATGTTTATTCCATGGAATATATTTATCCATAAAATTCTGTCATATTTATATACAGCTCCAAGCACCCTGGAAGCACCTAGGTGTTGACAGAGCAGCTGCAATCTTTTAATACGTTCAATAAATACAAATGGATATAAACAGTATCCATCTGTCAGGCTCAGTTAGATGGCTTAAACATAAAGCTATTTTGTTCCTGTAATTGTATTTAGATCTGAACTGATAGAGGTTTGATTTTTCTTTGCATAGTGATAAGCTACAAATTCCTTTGAATTGCTTTGACTCCTGATATATTGCTGTAAATTAAATAATAATCCATTTTGTGCTGTTTCACCCCTCCTCCAAGAAGAAAAAGATGAAAAAATAACTGCTGAGGCAATGAAGCATACCGCTTACAGTAACCCACCTTTCGCATGCTTGTAAGCACCTGGGCCTGTGACCTCTGTGTTTACAAGATATTTATTGCTGCTTGCACTTTCCACACTACAGAGTTATCACTTCAGTGTCTTGTAAAATTTGATTGTATTTAATAAATGTATTCAGCGTTATTGGTGAGCTTGGTGGAGACCAAGTCTGACAATTTACCCTCGTCCTTTTCCTCACGTGCACAAGCGCACACACCTTTGGAGCCAAGATATTTTCTTACCTACGTGTATTATTGCTTATGTCGTATTGGAGGCAATTTTGGATGCATCTCAATTGGATCATTTTTCTAATTAAATAAGTGCTTGTGGTTGTAACGTGAGAGTGTCTCTGAATACTGAGTAAGTGTGATTCATCGCAATGATTTTTTCCAACTTCTGTGTGATGTTTGCTTCATAAAACTTAGCTTCTGGCGTGGAGGCATCCCATTACCTTCCCGATCCTGACCTCCCGAGCTGATGTTAGCCAGATGTGCTCAGCTCCCTCCGTCACCACAGACTTCCCATGTGACATCGAGGAAATCATTCGGTCTCGCTGTACTAGTTCTCCATCTGTAAAACAGTTACCATAACCCTTACGTACTCCACAGAGCTTTTGTGAAGCTCGGGTTGTGAACACATGTGGAACCGTGTTTTGTGGCTGAGGAATGTTTGAAGGCCTGTGGGGTTCCTTACCTGCTCCTCCTCACCCCCAGGCACCTGAGCACGGCTGGTAGCGAAGCAGACACTGTCTTTCTTGTGACAAAGGTGGCTTTCGATTCCTTTCTCTTTTTGTGTCTGAGTGTCTCTCCTTAGGAAATGATTTAACAGCATAGAAACTTCTCTTTGTGCAGCTGAGAGGCTTTAGGCACCAGCTCCTTGGCGCGGCCACTTGCGGGTTTGTTCCCTGCCAAAGCAAAATCTTCTCAGCTTTCCGTTTGCCACTGAAATTGCATGAGAAAAGGGCGTACAAAATGCCGCATCGAGCTGCGGGGAGGTGCATAGTGATACTTCCACTCCCTTATTTTTAGCTTTATTTTGTAGGGAATATTTTCTGGAGTGTCAGAAATTGGGGACTGAACCATCAGGAGTTTTGCTTCTGTAAGACTAGTGGAAGCCTCATTTGGTGTGGCTGGAGCATTTATGGGCACCCTGTAAACTGCTGAACAGCAATGTATGGGTTAATGTATCCTAAGGAAGCTACAAATGACTGTAAATTTTCATTGGGGGCTAATTATTTTTCATTCTAGGTATGTGAAGAGGAGAAGGGGTTTTCTAATTGTCAGAATTGAGAAAAAATAAGAAATTTGTGAAAAGTTTTGGTTAAATGCAAGGGAAGAGATTCTTTTTTATCCTTTAATTTCTTTTTTCTTTAAATGTTCCTTTCGTAAATATCAAAGGCTTCATCACGTTGCATCTTGCTCTTGATTAATAATTACTAAAGCAAACAACTAAGTCCATCCAGGCCAGTGTGTACTTGTGGTGTAATTTATTGGCTGCCCAGCTCAGGATGTGTTCAGTAGCTGACGGGCAATCGGGGACTGACTCCATACCAGGCCTTGCTGGTGGGCTTCTTTACATCAGAGCACGAATTGGCCTCCGAGACATGCGTGAGCCACATCTATCAGCAGAGCAACTTGACATTAAACTTTTTTCTTCCTATCCAACAAGGTTAATTGCTCTTGCATTTTATGGAATTTGCATGAGTTCTTAGAAGGCAGGTAGTACTGGTTGTAAGCAAATAATAGCTCGAGGTAGTGTCACTAAATAACAAATATTAATATTGGTTCAAGGTACTATGCTGTCATTAGTGGTGTTTTTTCCCCTGTGCCAGAGTTTAAGATGCAGATTTCATCGCTGGGCCGATTCAGGTCTCTGCTTTAAAATCTTTCTCCCAGAAAGCACCAGAGTAACAAAGAATAGGAAGCAACTCCTGTGTGATGGTGTGGTACAACCCGCATTAAAGCCGGTCTTTTGTGGACAGCTTTGATTCTAAAGCCATTGCTTCAAATCATCTGCAAGGATTTCAATATATATCTGACAAATGTAATTAAAGACCACTGCTAAAACTTACAAATATGCCCAGGTTACATTTTCTTAATGGATTTTGACCCTTAATAATCAAAATTCCATGGAATTTCTGACACACTTGAACTCAAAAAATTTCAGGATCACGTTTGAAAATGGATGGTAGGCCCTCTGAAGTACGCTCTCCTAGGGACTGACCATCTTTTGCTGTCTTTCTCTGAGACATTTTATACGTTCAGAAAATAAAAATCTCATCTTTTTCTATGAAAGCAAGCGTTGTTGCTTTTCAGGGAATTGTTGCTATTGGTAGCACCGTTTTAGAATAGGGAACCTGCCACAAGGATAGAGAGAACGTAGAAGATTAATTAACAAGTATCAGTTTGGACAAAGTGCCAAAACCAGAGGTTGAAGGAAACAACCAAATTTTCTAAAATTAAAGCTTTTAGGCCAGGATATAAAAATCGGTGCTCAAGAAATCTCAGTCTATAGCAAATCTCTTCTTGATGACAGCGGGGGGTTTGGCTGGAGATCATGGCCTTTACGTAGCAACTATGTTCATATTACTTATTCAGAGCCGTATTGTCACATTCAAAGGCAAAATTTGCTCCTTGTTGGACCAGCCAATTTTGACCTTTTTTCCTCTTCTGTTAACTGTGTCTCCAACTCTGCGTTTTGCTTTGCTCTTTTTACTAGAGCTCCTGTCCTCTGCTGCTTCCCTGTCCGTCTCACCCCAAGGACATCCTTCCAAAGCCCATGCCTGTTTTGTCTGCAAAATGAAGTCATTCCAGTTAGTCCTCCAGGATCCAGCCTGGAGGACAGCTTTGTCTCTGCCTTAGAGGTAAATACCTTTTAAAGCAGCACAAAAACCTGACAGCCAGGTGCCGATCACTGGCCCCATGGATGCTCTGGTGTTCAGAGCTGTGTGCTACCACCGCAGCCTCCCTTGGGTAAAGCGGGTGGTTTGAGCCTCCTCTCAAGCGTACACCTTGTCTTAAGTTGTTCACAAGGTTTTCACCTCTTTATGGTTTACATACTACATTTGATTATTAAAAAGGGTCTGGCTTCTTTAAAGGCAGGAAGGAAAAAAAAAAAAAGAGTAGTAAATGGAGCCCAGGGAGATGGAGCCAGATGTTAATATGAAGATGTGGAGGCCAGAGACAAACCATAAAGCTGTCATGCTCTGGACTGTGCTGATTAATCTTGCACTTAAAGCACATATTCCTGAGTAAACAAGAAAATGCACTCTTTTGTGCAAGACAGTCTGTTGTAGCAATTAGCTAAGTAGTGAGCAGCGAGCCCTGCCTAACCCCTTACCTGCGCCGTGCGGGAAGATGTTGGTGCTCAGGCACATAAATGTCGCGTAAGCAGGAGTGAGGGGTAGCTGCCAGCCTCGCTCCGCGGGGTGTAGTGTGTTTCTGCAGCGAAAGCTGGGGAGGGATGGGGAGTGCGGAGAGGGTGCAGATAAGTTGCTGCTGTTTGTATGCAGCTAGAGTCTTTTCCTGCACTTGAGACTGAAACCTGTTTAGGTGGCACTGACCTTATCGAATAAACATTGATTCAAGAGCAAAATGTACCACTTACATTTTTCCGTTTGACAGCCAACAGAAATGCACAGGCATACTGTGAGCTCCTTTGAGGAGGCCGAGTGAGAATTTTGTGATTCTTTTTTGCTCTAAACTCCGCTATTAAGCATTAATTTCCAGTGCCCCCCTCCCCCAGTCCCACCCCCTTTCCATTGCCCAAGCCTATTGCCATGCTTTCGTTTTGACCTCCTTTTCCCTGTCAGCGAATATTTGTTTTTAGGACCTTTAAGACTGGCAGCATTGGAAAATTAAGCCGTCATTTTGTCTGCAAACCTGCCACTGTGTCCACAGGCACAGGGCAAGCTCTTTGCCAGTGACTTCAGCCTCTGTCTCGGCGGATCTTCCTGCTGTAGGTGGGAGAGGGAATTCACATTCAATGCCCGTCTCTCCCCGTTCTCTTGAGCTGCCAATTATACAGCATTGTGTCAAGTTAGATCTGGGGGTATGTATATAAGGACCACAATTAGCTGCTGCTGGGCTCAGAAACGCTGCGGGTACTGACAGTCAAACCTGCCAGTGAGACAGAGCAAGTGGGGAAGGACAAAACAATCTGGATGCAATTAGACTCCTTCCTGCCTTCTCCCACAACCCCTTTCAAACACGGAAATGTGCGTCTTTCTTCAAGGCTGAAAAGGTTTGGGCTCCGTCTGCCATCCTCTCCTTACCTCCCACTCCTTTGTGTACACGTGCACATCTGCTTTCCAGTAGGGAAGAAGAAATGTTCAGTCCCACGGGGAGTTGTTCCTGCAGTGTCCCTGGCTCAGAGGGTAGCTGGAGGTGGTGGATCTCCCAAGGGAAGTTTCTTCTCATGAGGTTTATGGCTCAGTTTTGCAGATTTCAGGGAGGCTGCTTCCGTTCAGAAAAGCAGACGGAAGTTGAGAAAGCTGTCGGAAATGCACCTCCTGAAAACTTTTTCATGCACCCCCACCGATTAAAATGTAACCTAATTCTTTTACCTGCTTCCCCCATAAAAGATAGGTTGGGTGGAGCTCATCAGTCTAGAGGAAAGGAAGGCAGGGTAGTGGAGACTAGATTCCCTTTCTGTCTTTCTTTTGATCCTCCTGGGTAAGTTGAAGGTTTTAGAAATTATTAAAAGCTTCATGCAGCGTGAATGCTTTCAGAGGAGACCGAACCTGCAGAACTGAGTTCTAGTTGTACGGTTTTCTCACTGGCTCAGGACTGGGATATTAAATACCATCACGCTTACCAATATGGTCAAAAGAGCAAGATGAGTGTGGAAGTGGGTTGACTTCTGCACGTTTTCAAAGCCTTGTTTTAACCCCACCTTTATCTGCTTTGTGGGAGATGTTGAAGTGAGGGGGATATAATGCTGATTGAAACAGGCTTTCCATGATGCAGGGTTTATAGACGCACAATAATCTTCCCTGCTCTGTAAGTGGCCAAAAAATAGCTGATACCTGGCATGGTGGTATAGTTTATTTAATCCCTCTGATTAAGAAAACGTTATCCTTTCTCTTTATTCTTTCTGATAGGCAGCAATCGCCTGTCTCTCCTTTTTAGCGTATCTCACCCATTAAATGAATGCCTTAGCTTTGATAGTGAGTAATAACAACTTTGCACTTAAATGGAGTCTGTGGTTTCCAAAGTGCTTAAGAAGCTCACAGCTGACTCCTGCCACTGTGTATTTAACAGTAAGTTTGCAGACATGGAAACTGAACGGCTGTTACTGGTAAATCCTGTATTCGTAAATTGTGTTTTTGATGATGAATTCACTCTAAATTGGTCACTTTTTTTCCTAGTAGAATAATTTGATGTTGAGCTGGGAATGAAACTTGTTTCATGAGGAGTGCAGTCTTTTATCCTAGTCTCCAAGCTCTGCTGGCCCTCCGCACACAAGCTACCAGTGGTTCTGTCTCAGTAGCCAGTATAAACCCCCAGCAACATTACAAAGTTGTAGGAGGAAGCTCTTCCATCAGTCAGTTCTCTTGCTTGAGTATAGGTTGTAGCTAGTTTAAAATTATCAGCCATTTTTATTATCTGCTTTAAATGTTGCATTGCTACATCCTGCAGCCCTGTAGAACAAGGCGATGTCTTGAGAATCTGCCTGTGCTGCCAATGTTTCCGCTAAACAGCAGGGAGAAAACAGTCTCTTCGTTCCGAAGCAGCATCAAAAGAGCTGTCGTGTGTGTAATGCCCTGTCTTCCAGCCTGCAGTCTCTGAATGTGAGATTCACTTTATCATAATACAGTAAATCGTCTGAGAAACACGCACTTGGGGATGAACAGGATTATGTTTTCGTTAGTATCTGATTGCCTTTTTCAGCAATCCTTTCTCAGGCATAGCTTCCATTAAAGCCACGACTCCTTGCAAATGCTGTAGTTTCTGGGGCTGTCGCGTGGTGGATGGGAAGAAGCTGTGTTGGTTTGTATCTCAGGTCTGTTCAGAATCAGCCTGACCGTCTTACGTCATGCTAGTATTAAAGCTGTCAACCTCCACCGACAGAAACAGGGACCCTGCACTGAGTTACGTGGGCGTTCTCACTTAGCGGGGCGTCAAGACATTGAGTTCAAGTCTGTAGTACTTGCTGCAAAGTTCCTGAGCAGTTTTTTTTAAACCCCGTACTACCATTTGCCATCTGTAGATCAGGAATAGAAGTATCTCTACATCATCAGTTCCTGAGGGCTGGAGGAGGAATAGGAGGACATACAGCAAGCTGTGAAATGGGGATGACCAACCTTTTTGGCTCCACAGACCACATGCTAAAAAGCTTCCTATGGCTGGAGTGACCGTACACTAACCCCACGGTGTGGGGAGGCCTCACGAGGAGGAGATGCCCTGGTTGCTCAGGGAGGGCTGGGGCAGGCCAGGGCTGCACACAAGCCTAGGGACTAGCCTGCCCCAGCAGCCCCAGCAGCTCCAGCTGGCTGCGTCCCCTGCACCCGGCGCAGATGACCCCACAGCTCCCGCGCCAGCGCTGGCCCTGGCTCGCCCACCTCGGGCATGGGAGGTTGCCCGTTACCCGTCACAGGCTGGCGGGGTGCGTCTGGTGCTGAGTCCAAGATATTTCTTATACTGAAGCACATCCTATTTAGATGGCAGCAAGCTACTAGAATACGATGGTTTCTGGTGCTTTTTTTTTTTTTTCTTTTTTACCCTATTTATTAGCCATGTCTGCTTTTTAGTATTTTGGAAAGACAAGGTGAATGACAAAGACCTTTGCAGCAGCTGAAGAGGGTAAAACAAAATGATCCTAATCAGGAGATCTGGAACTATGGTAGTTAGCTGAAGATTTTCGTGTTTTCTCTGCGGTTTTTGCTTTTTAAACAGTCCTCTTCATTGAGACCCAGGAGCTAGATTAACCATCATCATAGTTTCTCCCAATTAGAGATTGGGGAGAAAGGACTACAGTAAACTGGTATTTGCAATTGTGTGGTGAGCAATTACCCCTTGGGACATTGAGGCTAAAGTGGGAGGAAGGGCACAGCGGAGGGAGGCATGCTGCTAAAACTGTCACTTTAATTGGGCTGCCTGACACAGAAGGATTTTGACATTCAAGAGGTTAGACCATCTGTTGTATAGTAGGCCTTGCTTTATAGATGTTTAACTTTTTTTTTTTTTTTTTAAGAGTACACTGAAGAAGCATTACCGATTCCCATGCCATGAAGCTGTTAGACATGGAAAGCTTAGTGAAAACACTTGAGCTGAGGCTCTTGAAAGCAGAAAAGTGGTCTCAAGCAGTTTAACCGCTACTTAGAGCGTGCAGTTTGCTATGGCATGTTCTTCTCCACCTACCCCCAACCCAGCTGGGTTTCTGTGGGGAATTATCTTAATGTTGGATAGAAAGACACATGCATGCCTAAGCACAAGATTTTGTGTATAGTACATTTTGAATGTAGATGTTTTGTGTATGTATATCTGTATAAGTGTAAATAGTCATGCCATATCAATAAAAACATGGAGTGTACAGTGTTGGCAAAGCTTTGTAAAGTAGATTAAACTACATCGGAATAGGCCTTCTTAAGTCAAGACTAAAAGTGTCTATGAACTGAGCTCTTCTGTGTACCTGGAGAAGGCCCGTGAACTGCAGGAGGAGCTGTTTTCCTTCTTTGAGAGTGCTGAAAATGCATACTCCCATCACACGTTTTCTCATCAGGAAGTCTGTTTTGGTTTCCAAAATTATGCAAGTAAGGCAGAAATCCATTCATACTTGGATTTTGTATGCTTTGTTGTGGTCATGTAACTGCTAGCGCAGTTTATATGCATTAATTTTTTTAAAAAATTAATAGGAATTACAGTAAAGCACTGTGTATGCATGCTTAATTAAATATATATATATATTAATGCAGGAAGGCTGGGATAGTAGCAGTTATCGCTGAGAGCAGATACTCAGCATTCATGGGTCTGTTCCTGTGGTTTTCAACAAACTGGGGCCTTGGCTGTAAGAAGGGCAGTGAGGCATTGTAGAGAAGAGGAACTTCCTAGAGAAAAAGGAATTTAACCTGCCAAATCACTGGAGTGTGCGGGGTCCAAGTTAATTGCTGTGTGTTAGGTCTAAGAAGCTGTTTAGTGTAACTTTAAAACTGAGCAGCACATTTATGTTGGTCAGGATTGTATTAGTCCCCTCCATAACCTCCCCTTTCCCTCACTGCAGTTACCCTGCGCGACTTTTATATGATTATGGTTATTTGTGTCTGTAGGACTTACAGTAACAGAACCCTGATCTTTGATGGGATTTCGTGGAGCTATTGCAATATGTTTTGTAATGGAGACAGTTATTTGTGGTGGCCTCAATTTTGGTAGCTGAAGGACTCTGATGGTTGCAGTTATTTAGAAGACTAAGCTTTTGTATGGCAGTGTGGGACTCCCTGGCTTAGAAAAGTCTTTTTTGCATCTGGAAGTTAAAAGGTGAAATATTCCTGTCTGTCTCTATTGTGCAGTTCTCCTCTATGCTGTAAGTGTTCTTTGTTGCTGCTTTTAAAAAATTTTCAAGGAAGAGGAGAGCAATCATATTTAATAATGCAATTACAATCAGGGGAAGATGTTTATCCTGTAAGATTCCAACTGCTGGAAAAGCCCTAGGGCATTCTGGGAAACGAGATGCAAATCTCCAGGATTACCTCTGCCTAAAAATACCAGAATCAAACAACAACAACAATCATTGCTCTGAACGGCGTATTAAATGACTAGTCTGTTATTGCCAGTCAAGAAACTTTTTGGTTTCTTCAGCCGAAGGACCAGTCCAAACTCAACATTGTGCTGAGGGTGAGGTGTGAGCGGGTTACAGGCACCCCCTCCCTGCTCCGCTGTTTGTGCTGCGAAAACATCGGTTAAAAGTGGTCGGTAGCCGCAGCTGAAGATTTCCCAGGTAAAAGCTCCAAGAAGAAAAGAAACCACACCTCGTTTTTCTCTGTAATCCAAAGGCCTGTGGTGCTTCGTAAATGAAGACACATCTTGGTGATGTTTCGTGACTAAAGACGTTTGCAGAGTCTTAACTCATGCACTGAGTTGGCCATGAAAAGTACCATTCATGGAGTGAAAATTTTGGAGATACTTCATTTGCGGTATAGCAGCAGCAGCAATGCATGCACTTAACTACTTCCTCTTTTTTTTTTTTTTTTTTTTTTTTTTTTAAAAAAAAAAGACAAAAAAGACCCAAAAAAAAGAGACTTGAGACTGCATTGCTTAACTCATCTTGTATATCATCGGGTGCACTCTGTTTCTTTATATTTGCTGGTTACCAAGCAGCATTGAACCTAATGTCTGTTCTAGGATTGCAACAGCCTTATTCTCTTAAAATCCAATATTAAACCTCACCATCCCAAGATCTAGTCTGAATTTAATTACAGTCAAATGTTAGTGGTGAAAACCTTGATGTTGGCTCTCTAGATTTAAGCCTTCAGTGGATCTGAACTAAGTTACAGACCTATGTAGCAGAGCTCATGAACCTGGGCCAAAACATGCCTTTCAGTCAAATAGATAAAACTTAAATCATTTTATAACATAATGAGCTGAACTTAACTTGTATCTATCCAAACTGAATTTACACATTTCAGTCCACTTGCACTGGAAACAAAGGATTTAAACAGGCATTTTCCTCTGCGAGCTAATTAACAAGGACAGGATCAATTTACTTTCACTTCTATATTCTGGGATTCAAGTAGATATATCAGATTAAATAGTATTTGGAATTAAAGATGATTTTTAAATTAAAAAAAAAAAAAAAGAGGTGCTTTAATGGTACTCTTGTACTCATTTGCTAAGATTTTTGGGAGATTACTTCAGAAGATTGAAGACCTTAGTTTTTGTTCCTCTTTTGGGGCGGTGGTGGAGTCACTCTTATTTTATTCAAGTCCGTTCCCTTCGAGTAGCTGCACTTTGCAGGTTTGCTGTACTCCTTTAGCACAGGGGCAGAACACAAGGTTTCTTTCTCTCATGTGTCATTCATCGCCTTTGTTCACTTTCATTTGCTTCGTGGCACATTGTCTGGGGCAGGCAGCTTACCATTTACTGCTCAGGTACAGATTTGTGTCGAACCCTCTGTTGTCGTTCCTCTGGGGAGTCGGGGATTTCAGCAGCGAAAGCGTTCGGCGTTGTGTAGACATGTGACTGTCTCGTCACTCACCTGATGAATCGTGGATGCTCAGCTGTACCCCCCTCTACCAGCTGCTGTCTCCTGGGGTTGCTGAGACGGTAGCGGTTCGAGAGCGAGCGCAGAAAGCCACAAAAAATCTAGTAACACGCGCTCTCCGACATCTTTGTGTAATCAGATGCTCTTGTTTCCTTATTGTCAAAAAATCCAGAAAGTCAAGGTGGCCGATTTGAGGTCCCTGGCTACCCAAAGGTAATGCTGTGGGATTATTTCATAGATTGCTTCTACTGGTTGAGAGACCCTCATAAGAACAGTGTTCCATTTTGGGAGACAGTGTACACGTACCCTAAAGAAGTGAGAATTTAAATGACTGATGGACAGGAAAAGCAGCAGAAAGGGTAAATATTATGGCAGGAGTGTTTAGCAACTATGAAATTCCACAAAATATATTGCTGTAGTAGGCAAATGGCATGTAAACTCAGTTACGTGTATGTATTTGTGTGTGTGATGGATTTCTGGATATGAGTGTATTGAGCACTGCAGCTGTTCGTAGCAAGACAAACAATATGCCCTGCAATGGGAAAAGGAGTGAGGAACAATAACAGAAAGTGAAGTCATAAGAGAGAAATACAGTAAGAGACAAAAAGCAGTAAGAAGTTAAGACATCTCAGTGTGGCTGGGTAAGTAACTGGGTAGGTGAATTGGACAGTTTGAACTGGGTGGGGGTAGGGAATTTAAGTCTTGATCACCAGGATACTTGGCTGGGGTAAAGAACACATCCTGGTGAGGTTTTTCCTCTCGGCTCCAGGGATCCCTCCTGTCCCCATCACCTGAACTGTCCTAGGGAAGAAAGGGAAATGTCCTTTTGAGGCTGCCTCGCCTGGGCATTTTCACATGTAAACTCCACTGTTTGCCATGTTTCATTCGTTATTCCAGCGAATTTTTAGCACTGATGTGTCAAGCTGTCAGACACACTTGCAAGTTTTCCACCAGTTAGATAGCTTATGTGCCAGAGAGACTGGGCATACCTGCAAACAAGGCCACTGGTTTGTATTTCAGCCTCTACTATGAAGTTTGCCTCCAAGCTGTGGCTGTGGGCAGAATTTGCTCCTTTAATTGACAAGCAAAGATCAGCCCCTGCCTTCAGGCACCCACTCCGGGTGTAAGGGGTGGAAAAGCCCTGAATGTCAAATTTAACATTAAATAAAACACACCGCAATGTTCAATTGCTCAGACTTACTTCGTTGTGGGATGGATGGCAAAGTAGAGATCAAAGAGACCAATCTGGAACGGAGCAGTGGGGAGCCAAGCGTTTCCTTGCCACGCTCCCAGTGTGCCCAGTGCCGCAGGCGGGAGGAAGCACTGACAGGGCGAGGAGACTGAAGCTGCCTGTTCCAGGAGCCCTTTCCCAGCCCTGGGGATATCTGAATCTGAGAAGAGTGTAAATATTTCCCCTGGACTGTGTTGCTCGTAGACTTGTCACAAGTTGCTTTTCCAACTGTACCAGGATTAAGGAGTGAGAACAGAAAGGGCAGAAAAAACCTTGCATAAATATTTTTGGACACTCGGTTTAAACATGCAGAAGTCAATCCTGTCCCTATTCCCATAGAGACCTTTGTGCGGCCGAGGCTTAGCGAAGAGCTTTCCTTGCCGCATGGCGCTGACTTCATTCTACAGCAGTTTGTGTATTAAAAAGAGAAGGAGATTTTGAGGTAAACGCTAGGTGATCATTCTGTCTTATGCAGGATGGATCTGGGCCAAGACTAATCTTAATTTTTAACGCTAGCATGATCAAAGAGCGGGGGAAAAACCCCAACTGTTCTCTGGCTGGTGAAGCGGGCTGTGTGCTTGCCTATTCCTAGTGTCAGGAGTCAGCATCTGCACTGCCAAGTTCAGAGTCATCAAATGCCTTTCGTTAGGGGAGCCAGCAGTGCAAAGCTGCTAAATTGGAGTTACTGGGTAGGTGAACTGGGCTGTTGGATGGGTTTGAACTGGGTGGGGATATGGAATTTAAATCTTGATTGCCATGGTACGCTGTGGTAAGGACAAGGCAGCTGTGCTTTTCACTGATGTTGCTAGGCTGCTTTCGGAACTGTGTAGAAATGATCCTGAGTTTTATGTTACTAAAAGAAAGAGTGGGGGGGACGGAATCCTACCCATTGAGTTGTGTTTTATTAGCTGCTAGCAGTGGGCATAGGGTCTATGTTACGTAGCTAAGCTGCTCCAGTTCCATCCAGGAGAGGTTACGTGTGCTTGTATGGTTAGTAAGCTGAGATTAATTTATTCTGTGGCTTTGGCAGGCTCTGGTAAACTGATTTGGTTATAGGGAATTATGGGGGAGAGTATCAGATGCCAAGTGTACTTTGGTCTGATGAGACAAAGAGACGTGGAGTTGTTTAAAACCCTTCTTGCTTTGTTGGGTGTTTGGGGTTCCAGCCTGTCTGTAAGAGGGAGCACAGCCCTACCCTGTGCATATCTAGGCAGTGGAAGGGTTTCTTTGTGTAGGCAAGGACAGGGAGCTGCAGATGTCCACTAGCTTTTAGCTGACTTTGCCATCCTTGTCAGAAGGGTGTCGGGGGCTGGCTGTGCAGATAGCCTGCTTCTGAGTCTCAGGAATATGCAAAAAGGGACGTTGTTGATTTATTGACCCATGGATAATTATCTTGATTTGTTGGCGTGTGACTTATTAGTCAAGGAAATGCTCTTGTTTAAACCGACCTGATGAATAACGCGAATGAAGGGCAGTTCACTTGCCCTCCTCTGTCAGAGCAAGGACGTAAGTCCAGCTTTAAAGGCAAAACCCGTTACTGCGGCTCAGTTGTGAACTGAAACAAGGGAGCGGTCTCATTAGGTTTGACCAAGAAAAGTACTGGGGCTGTTCTGCAGTTTGGAATGTGCATGTGTCACTAAAAAAACACACTTAAATCCAAGCTGAGGAATTTGGGTGTAGATCTGAGTTTTTCCCTAGATTGAGGGGGTTATCACCTTTAGTTTTCTGTCCGACTCATTTGAACTAAAAATGTGTACAGATGCTTGTGCCTTCCGCCCTTCTTGCTGCTGGTTTGTTATGTAAAAGGCTTACCCTGCTCTGGAGCAAGCTAATTTTTATTGTTCTTGCTTGAAACAGCTTGGAGTTCTCAGATGTGTGGGATACAATGGCACTGTCATGTTTGGTGCCTGCCCGGAGTCTCTCCCTGGCATTCTTTGTTATAGTTGCACAAATACTTTCCTATTAAAGGAATTAATTCTTGCCCGATCAGCATTACAAGCCAGGAATAAATGAAATCCAGCCTCTTCCATTAAATAGTGTTATGAATTATGGTGGAGAGAAAAAAGCCCATCCCTTATTCCATCGGGGAAAACAGCGCCTGCTTTTCCAGTTTGGCAGAGTGATTCTGTGAATATGTCCCTAAACCTGCAAATCAGCAGCAGAGCCCAGATCTTTCTGGATGGTCTCTTTATTTATCAGGGTTGATCCTGGAAACTTCTGCATAGCCATGAGTATGCTATTCTTGAAATTTTGGGCAATCCCTGCTGCAATCCCGCTGCAGCTCATAGGTGTCCCGGTGAGAGAAGCAGTGATCGGAGCTCCCTTCTGCAAAGCCCCGTACAAGTGGTCCGCAGCAAAGCTAAGACCCTGTGGCATTTCTCCATGCACTGCTTTGCTCTTCAAATTCTAATCCTCCCCTGGAAGTGCAAGAGCTTGATTCTGCTTTTATTTCCCGGAGTATAATTTGGAAGCAATTCTGCTAGGGGTAGATAATATCTAACAGGTGTCACCGAGGGAAGAATTTAGCCCTGAGCTAATAGAAAATTTGTCCTCCCGCATGTTTTCGGACTCCACTTGTGAAAGCTGCAGAATAGTTTGGGATAATATCCACTTCCATTATTTAGCTGCATAAAATACCTTGAAGGCAAATAGCGCATCTATAAATTAAGCTTCTGAAGTGTCGGTCAGGTTACTCGAGGGGGTGGGGGGTTGACAGTGAGATTATTGACGGTGTAAAGTGATAGTTCTGCTCTTGAAAAGCTCATTCTCCTAACACAAATCACAGCACTGCCAGGATTTATTGAACTGCCTGATGGAGAGGTACCGTACAAGCTACTATTAGTTCATTTCCTCAGCTTTGCCATCAGGAGGCTTTAAATAATTGTATTTGAAAGAAATGTCAGAGTGACAGAATTGGGTGCAGAAGGCCATAGATATTCCCTCTCTGCTCCACCCCGCCCCTGTTCTTTCTCTTGTGCTCCCTCTCTCTTGCTCTCTCTTTGTATTATTTGATAATTTCAGAGGGAGAGGGCTTCCCAGCTGCGTAACCAGAAGGTTTCAAGACATTGTGTCTGCTGCTTTAGGTGAAGCCTTGCCTTGGTGATGCTGCAGAAATGGGAAGCTTACCAGCTTTGTGCAGTCCTGTGGGTTTTGTTTAGACAGCCGAGGATGCTCCTGCCAGGGTTGGGGCTGCCACAGAGGGCTGAAGTAGTAACTTGTGAATAAGCAGAATGTAGAATGGTGGCACTGTGAGGCTTGGCAGCCTCCAGGAATGGAGGTGCGAGGCCCTGGAAGGCTGTTCGGAAGGCAGATGCTGCTCACCAGTCCCTCTTTAAACTGGCTCGTTGTGAAGTCGTATGAGAGGAAAGGCAGCTGGTGTGTCTGCAGAGCTGAAGCAGGAGGTGCTGTGCTCTTGAAAACAAAGGACAGTAAGTTCATGGAGTCACGTTGTGTTTTCTGTTGGAACTGGCTTCTGGAGGACATCTAGTCCTGTGAGCCGGGCTAGCTCAGCAGGCTGCTTACAGCCTTGTCTGGCCAAAACCCCAAAATCTCCAAGGACAGAGCTTCCCCAGTGTCTGGGCTGAGGGCCTCTGCCTTGGTGGATTTGAGAGGAGAACGTAGGTGTCCTTGTTCTCACCAGTTTTACACTACTCCAGACGTGTTGCCCACAACATGCTTGTGTGGTACCACACTGCTGACGCTGCATCCCAGCACGTTCTGACTGCGTGCGCTGAGCTTGGTTGGTGCCATTCCACATACTACTGGGGAGGGACAAATGCATCGCCACAGCTCTTGCTAGGAGATGCCTTGGGTCTGTCTCCGACGGTGGTTCCGGCTGAGCTGCCGTGCTCCAGCTGGGTTTTAGTTGTGTGCAGGAGAAGTTGAGGTTAATGGTGCTGGGTAAACATAATACTAGCCTTTAGTGTGACCTAAGTGACGGCAGGGTCAGAAGGGATTTATCTTTGTCCTTCCCAACGTTGGCATCGTGCTGACCTGTCCCATTAACAGACCAGTGGGGTTGAACTGGCCACAACAACAAAGATCCTGCCCCGCTACAGGGTTGATGTGTTAAATGTGTTTCAATACAAAGGCAATAATAGATCCTCAAGGACATGGAACTGGGTTTTTCAGATAAATTTTATGGCATTTTGCTGCCCACTCTGCACTATCCCTAAGAAAATTTTGACACAAAAACTGTTCTAGGGTTCCTGGATTTCCCTATAGCCTGTTTGTGTTAGCTTGTCTCTTTCCAAAAAAGGAGACAAAGGAGGGTGGCCACCAAGAGGAGCACTCTCTGAGTGCTTCAGGCTACTGAGTTCAGACAGAGGCTACTGAAGTCAGGAGAGGGTGTCTCCTAGAGTGTTTGTAACACTATTGCATATCAGCTCCCTTTTGTCACAGCAAGAATGATAACTCTCGAGGTTTGCACGTCAATGTGTTTAGGGGAAAAGCATCTCTACTTCAGTATGAGCAGTCAGAAAAGAGGAGAGGCATCTTTTTTTTTTTTTTTTTTTTTTTTTTTTCTGGTGAAGTAATTTTAAGAATGAAGTGGACACACAACCCTAATAAAACAGGCCTGTAGATTTTAGAAGAGAGAAAACTTGTAGAGTTCTGCTTATTTTTTCCAATGAAAAAATGTAGGAAATGAGGATCATTATCTTGTTTTTACAAATTCTTTTATAATAGTGAGGTGCAACCGTCTGCTCCACTCCGTAGGCTGGTTCACACGTCCTGTGATGTTAGGAATTTTTTGCGTGATTCTGACAGATTCTTGAAGAAAGCTGCCCTTTTAAATAGCAAATGGAAAAGAAAACCAAAGTATAATGTAGACCAGTCCTTTCCAGGGTGTAGTGAAGAAATACCTCCTTTTCATTTTCCTTTTTTCGATGAAATTGGCCCTTCAGAGAAGGGGGTTTCTCAGAGGGATGGTTGGCTCCGGAAAGTGCTTGGCTGTAGTTCCTGCAGTAGAAATTGGGAGACTCTATATTTTGTTCTCATCTTGGGGCCCCTTTGGTTAGATGTAGCTCTGAAGAAGAGATCTCTGGTCCCAGACGGGGGAAATACTCAATTGCAGAGGGATTTCAGTTCCAAAACACATCTGATAAGATTTTGACTCCGAAGTGTTTCTCCCATAGCTTCCTTATTATCTCAGCAAGCCCTGAACAATAATGAGCCTGTAAACACACGGTTTGTAAGCCTATTACAAGCTTCCCAGTATTATAATGCGATTAGTCAGCACTGACTCATTTGTTTCATAAAGGCAAACGGAGAGGATTCAGGGATTTGTTTATTTGGATGTACCAATTTGTTGCACAGTCTAACTTACTTGTTACAGAAATCACAGTTACTGCTCATCAACTGGCTTCCCTTTTGCTGGGAGGCTGCATGCTACATTTGCAAAATCCTCGCTTTCCACCGGCGTTATCCAGCTTGCCTTTGCAAAGGAAATAATGTTAAATGGAGCTTTTTATTTAATACAAACCTTTTCCATATAACTCCGGAGAGTTAAATGTGGCACAGAATGTAAACACTGAAC